>OY974084.1:20736791-20924654 GCA_963854165.1 Sylvicola cinctus
AAATTATAAAAATATACTCCCACTCATGAAATTTCGATTACGGTTTTTTTTTTGCATGACTATTTGATTACATTTCATATTATGAATTTAAAAAAAATTATGACTAATTCGCTGTATTTAAACTTAATTTTATAATTTTTTTTTATCAGTATAATACCAACAATACTATTTGATATATATGTACTATAATTGGTAAACAAATTTCTGATATTTAATATTAATAATGTCTTGTGAAAACAAGAAACTTGTGCAGTTACAAACAAAATCAAGCTCAATTTTTTATTTATATATAACGCCGAGGGCATATATAGATTTTTGCATTCCGACTTTTTATGGAAAAAAAGTTGATGATGCAGAAACTCGTTTTGGCACCCCCTGAGTCCAAAAAAGTGGTCTAGAAAAAAATGTGCAAAAGAATTAATCTTCAAGGTATTCTAAACAAAACTCCATATATCTTACAACAAAAATCAAGGACAAAACTTATAAATTTCAAGGTCACATTTTCCATATGAAATGTAGTTAAGCAACAGTCGTATATAAATTCACACTTTGCTGTCCCTGCGATGTAGTTTTTTTTGTATGGGGCTCAAAAAAGCCCTACGATTTTCTTCATTTCCACAACAATTATCCGTAAAGGTATTCTAAATAAAACTGCATTTATCTTATATTCCCTTAGGTGATCCTTCTGACAAAATAGGGGGTGGACAACGACAAAACTCATTTTTTCTATCTCAGACACATATAGACCAATTCAACCAATTTTCCAATTAGACCTCGACCGGTTATCTAAGTGGTGTAAAATAAATAAACTAAACCTCAACCTTGCGAAATGCAAAGTAATGTCATTCTATAAGTCCAGGAAAGAAATTAAACAATTCAATTACATGATTCAATGTGGACCTCTGGCAGGTTGGATTAATATATAATTATTGATCTAGATGTCTATTTCGATCGTAATATGTCTTTTATTCCACATATTGATCGAAAAAAAATTTTATATCTTAGAAAAACTTTAGGAAACTTTTTTTGTGTTGCAATTAAATTCAAATTTGTTTGACCTTGCCAAATAGTTAAACATAAACGAATGTTGGATTTATCTCTTTTATACCTGAACATAAATTATATAAAATTATATTTTTACCGTTTTTCGTATCTTTTTATTTATTCAAAATTCATACAAAATTCGTTTCCTACTTAGGATTCACTTAATAGTAAATTGGCACAGTGTGGTACTTTATAAAAGCACACAAAACGGTTCAGTTTGTTTTCTCAACAATCAAATTTATTATATGGTATAATAATACGAATTGGACAAAAAAGATTTAAGAACTTCAAAGCGCAGTGGGGTTTTATCAAAGTCAAAGGTTCTGAACTAGATAAAATATGATAAATACAATATAACCCATAGGAAAATGAATTTCTGTAAATTTGTCAAAAACTTTACAAAACAAATAACAAAAAGGGCATCTTATTTCAATGATCAAACAACATCACATTCTAAAAATAACGCAAACGTTACTGGTTCCAGCTACCAGTTTGATTGAGCAAAACCAAAGTTAAAAAGAGGGCGTCAAAAAATGTAATCACCCGTTTCGTCTGGAAGAATTCAATTATCAATTGAATGCAGGCAAATAACTTTTTATAAATGCAGTTGGAACGTGCCGAAAGATATAATAGTAGCTGGCAATACAATGCAAAAAAATACTCATAAATTAAATTTAATGGATACATGGACGTCAAAGAAATTCACTCTGTTTTGGTTTCTCGTTAAACTGTTAATGTATTCACATCATTGAATTCATTCGTGTATGATACGAGTAATATGACCCTACAAATTTTAATTGAAGCCGTCATTGAAATCATTTTTTTTTAAATTTATTGAGTTTAATGAAAGGCATTACATACCAAACATCACTTTTTCAGAGGGAATGCATTTCAGTTCATATTGGCCAGGCTGGTGTTCAAATCGGAAACGCCTGCTGGGAGCTTTATTGCTTGGAGCATGGAATCCAACCGGATGGCCAAATGCCATCGGATAAGACTATTGGTGGTGGTGATGATTCTTTCAATACATTCTTTAGTGAGACTGGATCTGGCAAGCATGTGCCACGTGCAGTGTTTGTTGATTTGGAACCAACTGTTGTCGGTATGTATTCAAAATTCTAATATACTTGAATTTGGTAAAGGTAAATGATTTAATATTAACGAAATCAGATGAGGTCCGTACTGGAACTTACCGTCAACTCTTCCATCCTGAACAACTGATTACTGGTAAGGAGGATGCCGCCAACAATTACGCTCGTGGCCATTACACCATTGGAAAGGAAATAGTGGATGTTGTTTTAGATCGCATCCGCAAATTGGCTGATCAATGCACCGGCCTTCAAGGATTCTTGGTGTTTCATTCATTTGGTGGTGGTACTGGCAGTGGTTTTACCTCCCTGTTAATGGAGCGTTTGTCTGTGGACTATGGCAAAAAATCGAAATTAGAATTTTCAATTTATCCAGCGCCTCAGGTACGCTTTATTAAAAAAAAAAGCCTCCAAAATTAAATTTTAAATCCCTTACTTTGAATAACTGTCCATGTGAGGACGATGACCTGTTCCTGGATCAAATGGGTTATTGACTCTTTACGAGTCGAATATCAGGGAGTGAAATCAACGTCGGTTAAAACAACTATAAATTTATAAGAATGCAAAATTATGTTGAGTTGCAGCAACACGCAATATATACTTTGAAATGGTTTCCGCTGCCAATTAGCATTCCAGTTGCACGCAATTCCATCCAATGTTGACAACTGATTTGTGTGTTCATAATTCATACCTTCTACATTCAATATAGTTAATTAAGGTAGGTAATATATTTAAATTTATTTTAGGTCTCCACCGCAGTTGTTGAGCCATACAACTCGATTTTGACGACCCACACCACTCTTGAGCACTCTGATTGTGCCTTCATGGTGGACAATGAGGCCATCTATGATATTTGCCGTCGCAATCTTGATATTGACCGTCCAACATATACCAATTTAAATCGATTAATTGGACAGGTAACGCATTATTATTATAGCAAAATCTTTGTAAAGCACATACACAACACTTATTCACTTTCAGATTGTGTCCTCTATTACTGCCTCACTTCGTTTTGATGGTGCCCTCAATGTCGATTTGACTGAATTCCAAACTAATTTGGTGCCATATCCACGTATTCATTTCCCATTGGCTACATACGCTCCCGTCATCTCATCTGAGAAGGCTTACCACGAGCAATTGACCGTTGCTGAAATCACCAATGCCTGTTTTGAGCCAGCCAACCAGATGGTGAAGTGTGATCCTCGTCACGGCAAATACATGGCTTGTTGCATGTTGTATCGTGGTGATGTGGTGCCCAAGGATGTTAATGCTGCCATTGCAACCATCAAGACTAAGCGGTCCATACAATTTGTTGATTGGTGCCCAACTGGTTTTAAGGTTGGAATCAACTATCAACCACCAACTGTGGTTCCAGGCGGTGATTTGGCCAAGGTTCAACGCGCTGTTTGCATGTTGTCCAACACCACGGCCATCGCCGAAGCATGGGCACGTTTGGATCATAAATTTGATCTGATGTATGCTAAGCGTGCATTTGTGCATTGGTATGTTGGTGAAGGTATGGAAGAAGGTGAATTCTCAGAGGCTCGTGAAGATTTGGCCGCACTCGAGAAGGATTACGAGGAGGTTGGCGTTGACTCTACTGAAGAAGTTGGCGAGGGTGATGAGTATTAAGAAAGCTGGGCGTTTTTTTATCGACTTCAAAAAATATGGTCGTCTCTATTCCGTAATAAAAATGGATGCACTTTTAAAGATTTGTCTTCGTAATGCAATTACTTGTTTGTAAAAAATCATTCATTTTCAATTTACATAATATTTTTGTACTAACAAATTCAGAGGTTCTGCTTCTGAATAAATTATACTTTTATTTGGTTTCATCCGTCATCTTTAATGGCACAATTTTATGACTAAAAAAAATAAACTTGAAATTAATTGAAACACTAACTTTATTGTTTTATTGACGCTTTTTATAAGTTTTGTTATATTTAAAAAATTACTTAAAAATTGTTTGAAAATCACGTTTCTAGCTAAAGAAAAAAATTTAATTATTTCCCGCCAGTCATAACTCAGAAGTCAGAGTTAATTATATTCTAGAATCTAGATAATTTTCCTTTGTTATATCCCCAAATAGCTGGTTAAAAAATTTCCCCGATCGGCATAAGTACAATTTACCACCAACAGGTAGCGTGGCCGAGCGGTCTAAGGCGCTGGTTTAAGGCACCAGTCTCCTCGGAGGCGTGGGTTCGAATCCCACCGCTGCCAAGGATTTCTTTTTCATTTTTGTTTAATTTAAAATGATAAGAAAATGGAATAAGTATTTTGATTTTAAACTCAATTACCATTCTTTCATTAATTTTGTATTTATGATTTTTCCATTAGTATGGCCTTCTGGCGTTATGTCAGATATTAATTCATATTTTAACATTAACAAAACAATTTAAATTAAAAACACTTCACAAATTTTAATTAATTAAATAAATTGTAAATTTAAATTTTATAGAAAATGTGTGGCTGCTCTCTGATTGCGCATCGAACGTCAGGAATTTACTGGGTAGCGTGGCCGAGCGGTCTAAGGCGCTGGTTTAAGGCACCAGTCTCCTCGGAGGCGTGGGTTCGAATCCCACCGCTGCCACAAAACTTTTTTTTTTTGGATCTTTGCACAAAATTTAAAAAATATATATTCTTAATTCACAATGAAGGTTGTTTTAATTATAAAATTTGCGGGTTTCCTAACATATCACCATAAAGTTTTTTTCATTTATAACTATTTAAAATTGCCTTACCTTAGTATAAATCTGAGGCACAAACCTTTAACTAAGTTCACCACACTTATTTACAGGTACCAACATAACAAAAATGTAAAATTTAATTACAAGATTGGCAACACTTTATTGTTGTCATTTATGCTCACCGGCATATTATTAAAAAATTAAGTTGCATTGCATTTGAAAAATGTTTGTGAAAGTGCTTTAAAATCGAAGATTCAACTTTAAATTACTTACAAAAATACTAGTTATGCTGACGAGATGAGGAATTCGGTAACTTGTCGGTAAAGTTTTATTTGGAAGTTTAAATTTTAATGAAGATAAGCGAGTCGAATTAGAATTTTAAATCGTTGTAATGTGCGCGAGAAAATTTGGCTTGTGGTCGAATCAGTTTCTAGATGAATAAAAATATAGTTGAATAAAAATGTGGTCGTTGCTCCAAAGAGGTTACGATTTGTAATACACATACTTTTATTTAATAACATTATAAATTAAATCAACTTATAAATTGTAGTCCTTACAATGTTATTGAACAGTTCTTAAATTTCTGTTGTCTATATTATTTTGCCATGGTAACAGTCATGCATGACGTGCCCTAAACGTGAAGCAAGCTGATCACTGCGTAACGTAATAGTGAAAATATTATGGGCGCGACACGAAAGGAATCAAATAGGAATAAAGTATTAACTTCATAATATCTTTAATTATGAATACAGAATGTACACACTATAAGCGATGTGTGCCAAATTGATAGTTCATTATTCAATATGTATGTATATTTGTTATAACTTTCAGTACTGTATTATACTATATATTTGACAAATTTATAGTGTACAATCAAGTTTATAAACCTAATATGGTAGGATATTGCGCATGTGACATGCTGTCTCTCTTCTATATTTCGCATCATCAACATGGTAAAATACATGGAGAAATATATAGAAAATAAGAATACTTAATTCAGAAATTTCAAAAGATATTAAATCAAAAAGGAAAATTAATAAAACTATTAATTAAACACAAATAAATCTCTACATAATATGCGTATTAAAATCCAAATTTCATCTAAAGTAGATCAAACAAAGTTCAGTAGGCTTCATATAAAAATGTATTTTACCATGTAAGTGACGTAGATGCGCGGAAATGTCAAAAATGAAACTCCGGAATATCCTTCCATTATAGCTCTATATACCTTGGTGTACAAATTACAATCATTTATTCAAATGTACTCGAATTCCTTAGGATTTCGGTACCACCATATTTGTCTCTGATATAACAGTTGAGTACCTCCGTCGGTCATCACGCTACATGTCTTTTCGGTTCCTTCTTTCTTTTCTTCTATCTATAGGCTATATCTTCCAGAAGGTCTGTACAATAGAAATCTTCTAATCAAGATTGACAATTTTGAAAAAAATCATCTTATCTTTGTTTATAATAAATATCAAATACCATGATCGTTATTATATTGTAAATAGAATGTGTATAAGCCGGTTATAATCTTGTCTAGTCGTTTAAAAATTTCTTTTCGGAAAAATGTTGATGCAGAAACTCGTTTTGACACCCCCTGAATCAAAAAAAGTGGTCTAGAAAAAATGTGCAAAAGTACGTCCGTACGCCGTACACGGTGTAAAGTGTACGCCATACGCTGTCTACGATTTTTTTCATTTCCACAATAATTAATCTTCAAGGTATCTTAAACAAAACTGCATATATCCTATATCCCGCTAGATGCTCCTTCTGGCGAAAAAGGGGGTGGACAGGGACAAACCCCACTTTTCTATCTCAGCCACCTTGCACACTTTATGGATCCATTCAGTTACTCATTAACATCATACAATGTTTTTTGTTTATTGTTTAATTATAAACTGTTAATATTTATTTACTAGCAGGTTAAATTGTTAATCTTAAATCTCAAATCTCACTTGTTCTAAAACGAGAAAAAAAAGATGCATATTCTTCCATACAATTTTTGCATCAGTAATACAAAAATGATTGGATTATGACAGAAATCTCACCAGTATATGCATTTAAACGCAAATATGCGGGTCGTTGCTGATCTGTTTCCAGGGTCAGAGTACAAGATAATATTTCATTTCTTTCATTAAAATAATGTTGTGCCATTGCATTGGTTTACTGTAGCGCCGCGATGCATTAATACGAGCTCGTAGTTGTACGTAGTTATTTATAGAATTGCTCCCTCTCATGCTAAGGTCTCACATTTGCTCGTGTATGTGTTCAAGTTATTACAATTACAAGGCATAAAGATGATGATCTGTTAGTGAGTCGGCTCAGTCTGTACTCTGTATCGCTTCGAGTTTGGATTAAAACTTTCGTGGGTGCTCTCTTGAATTAAAAAAAAATTCAATCGTTTTAATAAAGTTGGGGTTTTAACAATATTCTCCTAAGTGATGTGCATATAAAGTGAATATATTATTCAACTGACGATTGCCATTCGTGCATCTCAATTTAAAAATAATAATTACCTTTTTGAACTTACCAAGTGTTTTTATTGAAAATGCCAGCTGCAAATCGTGAGAAAATATTTGGCAATTGGCCAAACGACAGCCGAAGTCAATCGTGTACAAATTTCTATTCAAATCAAACGTTCCCAACATCATCCAGGAACACACCATATTGTTCCCAGCACAATTCGCCCACTTCAATGCCATCATCGCCAATGAATTCGCCACCATTGTCCACCTCACCAGTGTCAACCCTTCGACGAACGTACTCTAGCACGTTTACACTAATCCCAGAGGACAGAGAAGTTGAGACAATTCCAAAACGTACTTATGTACCGAACAGCAGGACTCAGTCCAATGTTGACCAACATTCATTGAAATATGTCTTTATACGCATGATTCTGTTTTGGCCACTCTTCATTTTTGGATTACTGCAGAAGTTCATCTTTCCCGTGATTGGATTTATTTTTACACCACTTTTGTTTGCGTCACCAAAATTTTGGATTTCCGCATGCTTGTGGGGATTTTACAAAGCCATCGGTTTACCACTTGCATTTTTACAATGGATTTTAATGGGAATCAACTCACCAGCCGATGATAAAAATCACAATAAACGTACAGTGCTTTTAAGTTGCGGAAGCACCATTCAAACTTTGCACATGGCCCGTAATTTCTATTCAGCTGGAGCCAGAGTTGTCGTTTTTGATTTTGATGGAGTCTTTGGATTGTGTCGCTTTTCAACAGCTGTTAGCAAATACTACACTGTTCCCAAGCCAACTGCTAAATCTGCATCAGAATATATTTCGGCATTATGTACAATTGTAGAAAAGGAAAAGCCGACATATTATGTACCAATTTGTGCAACAAGTGCAGCTCATTATGATGCAATGGCAAAGCCACACATGGAGCTGTTGGGTTGCTCATCCTTTATCCCCGGCACACAAGAAATCGCCATTTTGGATGATTTTCTTGAGGTAATGCGAAAATGTCGCACGCACGGATTTGCATTGGCACCACATCGTGTGGTGTCTTCCAGAGAGGAGCTTTCCAAATTGTACGATATGGGTTGGTTGTCGCGATTCCGCAACATTTTAATGTCGACTGGACCAATTGGAATCTTGGAGCGTCACAAATTTATTTTGCCCCAAAATGTGCGGGATTTTAAAATGCCATACGAAATGAGTGACACTAATCAGTGGATTGTAATCAGAGATTTGCCCGGGGTGCATTATGTCACATGCACTACCATTAAGGAATCACGCGTTGTTGCAAATGTATCATGCTTGGTGCGACCTGAGTCACGCAATCTGGTGCCCGTTGAATGTGAAGATATTGAAAAATGGTTGACTGAGTTCTTCCACAAGGTCAGGCTTTATCGTCCTATTAACGGTCACATTAGTTTTCGCTTTGTAAAATGCGCTGAAACTGATACACTTTTGCCACTGGGTGTACGTGTTGGTGTGTCATTGCCATACATTTGTCATACTGGTGTTCATCCGAGGGTACTGTGGAAACCGTGTCCGCACTTTAAGCGTCAAAATTCTGGACCTCTCGTTGCTGATGGTGGTCGTTATTGGATAAATGAGGCTGTGATGAATACATTGAAGCGTCCATCAGTGGATGCATTTAGCAAGCTCATTGGAACGGTGTTGGACAAACGAGAGGCTCTCTTTGTTTATTGGGATCCATTGCCGTATTGTGCGTACTACCATTTTCAGTTGCCACTGAAGTCTTTGAAGGATTTTTTGCAAAGAAGAACTGGAAAAAATTTTGAAAAAGCATCAATGAATGCGATCGAAGACAAATGAGTCTGCTTTGAAGGACATGCATGTGGCATGTGGGAAACGCGCGGCTCCTTAGGAGAGATGTTAAGACTATAACTTACTTAAACATTGAGATCAAAGATGCTGATTGTACAAATTTCAAGTGTTTGTCAGGAGTCAACTTTATTTGTTCAATTGATCAGAATATTTTATTAAGTCTAATCTTTAAGGATCATCGAATTTTGCAATGGTATCGTGTTAAATGTACACTAAAGAAATTCTGAATACAGAATGTTGGTTTTTAAAATAAAACGATTGCCAGTTTCCTAGGAAAACAAATGATTGTTGATTCGTGATTTATATCAATAATAGCATTTAGGGTATCGGTAACTGCAAACCTTATTCCGATTACTTTGATTAACTTTTCAAGTCCTGATAAACTTACAAGTCACAAATGACTTCAAAGTTCAAAGCATTGATTTTTTATTATTGCACATCAGTTGTTTTTTTTTTTTTTTGTAAATCATTTAATTTCATTAGACATTTGGACATTTTATATTCTATTTAACATTTTTATTAATTTGTCTCTCTTGTGAAAGACATTCTACATAGATAAGAATTTTTTTATAACACAATTTTTACAGAACAAATATTTTTAAGACGATTCATGATTACACTTTGATCGAAATTTTTTCATTAATTTATTTTCACTTTATATAAACAAAACATTTTAGAAGTTCAAATGATGAATAAAATGTCTTATCTTTAATTCATAATTACAAATATTTTTAATTTTATTAATCTTATTTTATTGCCTGTATACAGTCTGGGTATACGTGTACTTATCCACATAGGTGATCTCGGGTTCACACATTACAATTATATTAAAATATTTTTGAACAACAAGTTTATCATTTCTTGTGATTATACACTCAAATGCTCGTATACACCAACAAGAAGTCGATTTTATTTGTATAAAGTACTATAGACATATTTTAATTGCACAATAATAATTTATTTGAAATATGACACAGTTGAACATTAACAAGTCGATGAACCCAATGATTATTGTATGAATGTGCGACTATTTTAATTATTGTAAACTGTAAAATATATAAAAACAGTGATTTAATAACGTCACAAGAATAATGAAATAAAATAATCTATACAAGACCTTAACTTATAATTACTTGTAATAAATAAATAAAACAATGCATAAATTAAGTTCGCACATTTATTTAAATGACATGCATAAATTTGGAGGATTGCATTTTATGTTTATATATTTTGTAAACAGCGATAAATCATTAAGGAATGCATTTCTTTTTTGTGTACCAATTACGGCTAGAAAGTACAAAGATCAAAAATTATTGTCCAAGTACGAATATGAAAAGCACAAACACAATACCCAATAGTACAAATAATAAACAAAATTGAAAACTGATGATGATTATTTGATTTTTAATAATAGCATCTACCAAATATTAAATAATCACGTTGTCTTCACATAATATTATTCAATGCAGTACATTTCTTATCATTTCTGTGTGTCTGTCATATTTGAATCAATAATTAATGGATGAACTTTGCCAATCGATAATTACTTTGGTAATATTATCTAAGAATAATGGAATTGTTTTATTTTCTAATGAGTAATTACTCAAATAATTATGCTTAAACGATTCTATTTTTGTTTATGGAATATTAACATTTTTAAAATATTGAATACCTACATTCTTAGTTCTATTTGCAATATGGGATTATGAAATTGTTTTGTTAGTATGTATTTACATAATCTGCAACAACTTGGTTATAGTCGCATAACTTATTACATCGTAGTTCACGTTTCTTTCATGTCATTATTCCAAAGATTGCGTGTTGTGGTTTATCATGTAAATATTGGTATAAATATTAACCATATAGATATATACTTTTCATCATAATCTATTGTACATAATTTAATATAAATTACTTTGTAAATATATGTAATGGGTTTATATTCGAATTCAGCAACGTTGTTAGTTCTAAGAAAATTATACGTATAAATATATTTTGTTACATCAAAATGTTGTTTTTGTTTTTTTATAGCGTACTTGCGTTTCCTGGTTGTGAATCTTTGAGACAGATCTTAATGTTTGCAAATGTTTCCGTTTGTACGAATAATATTTTCTTGCATGCAAATGTTTTTCATATATGTAATATGTATAGGATTATTCTACTTCTTAGGTTATGTAATATTTCCCCCATTTCTGTGGTAAAATTTATAGATTTATTGTACGCATATTATTTAAGATTTAATCATCATTTTAAACAAATACGGAAAACAATAATATTTTCATATTGAGTGTGACAAAACTTTCCTTTCAAAAATATGAATTTTCATCTGTTTCAAAATTATTCCATTGCCTATACCAATATGTTTTTTAAAATTTAAAATTTCAGAATAGGTTAGTACATTTTTAGGAAGAGAATCCAACTAACCCCATTTCGCAAACAATAAAAATTTAAATTAATTCAATTTTAAAAGGAAATAATCGCACCTTCTAAACATTCAAAAAAATTGTTATGTAATTATTTTTTTATGATTTAATAAATTCTGTCACTTTCTTGAGTAGTTCATGAATCAAACATTATAAAATAATTTAAAATGAATGGCAATTAATTACACTTGCAGTTAATGTTAAAATGTTCTTAGAATTAATTTACATTCATCAAATTAACGCCACTCAGTCATTATTGACCCTGATCCACCTACAACTCTACAATTTTATAGTTATGTTAATTTAATCACATTGCATCTATTATACGAATGCATACGAACTTATAATGATTATGCGCTTAATGCCGCCGTGCTTTAAATGTTGTTTGAATATTGTGGTTATGACTTTTCAGTATCAACAAGCTGATCGGCTGCAGTCATTTTATTTTAAAGTATAAAAATAAAATTTAAGTTAAGTATAAAGATTTCAAGGTCACGTACATGTTGAGAAAACGTCTTGTTGAAATGATAAAGCACATATAACGCGTCTCTGAACCAAGTCGATTTATAGACATGGCATATAAATACTAATTTAATCTGGATTTCGCAATTTTTTCGAGATCATAAATATTTTTTTATTATTTATAATGATTATGCTATTTTTGTAGTTCAATTTCGGTTGAGGGGTGGACGAACAGCGTGCTCAATTGTCATTTTGACAACAACTGAACATGACTATGTCGTGGCTTTTTTAATTCATTTTGGTATGTTCTGTATTAAAGTGGAGTCGAATCACCGCGTCACTTGAGCCAAGTAACATTCGCGACATAGCTGTATAATGATCAAAGTTCAAAATTGCGTTAGATTGGGAGACATAATATGTGTGTTGTTGGGGGACTGCAAGAGAGTTAAGATGAGACGCATTATCTTGTTAAAAATGCGCGTGAACTTACTCGTATCATCATGGTAATGATCGTTTAGACTAAACATTCAGCGACACATATATTGTGTTATTGCAAATGTCGCGGATCATTGCCCGGTATGATGTGGGTGGTTGATTAATGGACGTAATGTTAAAAAGGGTCAATTGTCAACACTTGATGTTTATTTAATCCAGTCTTAGTAATTAAATGTCTGGAACAGATAAACCCTCTGACTTAATGCATGTTATCCATCACGTGAATGCATACTGTACATTCTACATTTTAAAATTGTTGTGATGACATTGCCCTCCGTTTTTTTTGTATATAAATTGTAAAATGATTCAATTTTTCTTAAAAATAAAAAAAAATTCGGAGTCATTTTTGGATCCTTTTTTGAACTTTTTTTTTACTCTATGCCTGCAGCTTGATATTTCTTATCTATTTTCCTAATGATTTAACATTTTTGAAAAATCTAATTAACGGTTATTTTTGTTCCATTTTATTTGCTGAGAATCAAAGGCCAGATTCGTGCTGCACTTCCACGGCACACGCTTAACAAAAATATCTCTTATCTACATTATAAAGCTGTAGTGTCATAAATCAAATCAGTAATTAGGTAGCTTAAATTTGTTTTCCTTATGTTCTTTTGCAGGTTTTTTTTTCATGATTTTAAAACCTTATTTTGAAGTAAACAAATCGAATTAATCAAAATACTCGTTCATGCTATGCAAAAGAATTTTCGTTATGTGATCAATAAAAAAATAATGATTTTGAACGAATAATGAATAGTCATCCTTGACAACGTTTCTAATAAATTTCTTCACACCAAACCGCAAATTCCTTCAATAGTCCTAGTCGTTACTCAAAAATTGAATGATAGACATTAAAGTTGCAGTGCGTCTTGTCTGAGTGAAAATAATCATTTTCCAATAAAATCCTTCATAACCAAAACACGCGTCAATTAAATTCGGTAAATCACAAAAAAAAATATTCCATTGTTTGTGTAAAAGTTGACGGTGCAGTGTTTTACATATATAAAATTATTCCAAAACCATTATTCTCCTATTGTTTGCTAAAAAAGGAAGCTTTTCGACATATTATTATCCATTTCGCCCTTCCACACCCCACCTCTAATTCACTTCCACACCATCCAACATGTCATTGACATTGCACGAAGCAGCCGAACGCGATTGGGAGGAGGTGCTTCAAAATACGGAACCACGTTCCCGACACACAATATATTTCCATTCAAATGAGGCTGATGCTATTACAACCACCTCAACGCAGGTACTCGCCAACATGGATCACTGTAATCCGCATGTTGAAAAGTCTTTTTGTGATATTTCATACAGATAGTTGTTGTGTAATATATGTGCGAGTATTTCGTTTTATTTCAATAAATTTTAGCGTAATGTATGCATGTTTTTGCATAAACTCTGCTATATGAAGAAAGTATAGTACCTATAGTATAGTCAAGGGGGTTTTTCATGTTCAGTGGCAAATGGGAAGAAAATGCGGATTGCGACGACATGGAAAACAATTGTCCGTTACTATGGCAGTCGACAGTCAGTGCCCTAAGCATATTTGGTAGGCATTTGGTAGGCATTTGGTGGCGTCCTGGTTAGACGGAAAAGTTAGTTCTTCTTCGGCGGGCGAAAAAGACGGTTCATTTTCTTTTTGGGTGGATAACAACAATACGGAATCGTTATACAGTTTGCATAAGTGTGGAATTTCATACAATTTTGAATTTAAAAAAAGTGTTTGCTTTTCAGTCACAAAGTTTTCAACGTAATTTTGAAAAGTGTTTGCCAAAAAATTCCATCGGTACGGTAGATTCCTTGCTCAGTTATACGCGCTTATGCATAAAGGAATTATGTCACGTGTAAGTGATTAATTATTTTTTGTTGAAATTTATTTAAATTACATACAGAGATGCAGAAGAAGTATTAATGTTTAAGAAGAAGAAAAAAATTAAATTATTGACAGATTTACATCGATAAAAGACTTTTTGCTATAAATTTATTAACAAAGCTCTCTTTTCAAAACGAAATTTAGATAACGCCCTTACCATATATATTAAGTAAAATATTTTACACACCTTCAATTATATTGTTTAACACGGTATCATATTATTCGCTATTCATGAGGAGACTTCAACTAGACAACAAGTTTAAACATTTAAAAACATTATTACTTTTTCAAAATGCATTATTTTTGCACTTGATGCCAATTGATTTGCCAAGGCAATCATTCCTTGGGTACATGCGACTTTGCACATATTATATTGCTGCTGCACTTTTGACCCCATTTAGTTATACTTTTCAATTTTGTTGTGGTTATTCGCTAAATGTGTTTGTTACTGCATCCGTTTTCTGTCTGAATTTACTGATAAGGGATAGCAGACGCATTCTGTTTACACGTAGACACATTTGTGTAATAATTCAATAAATTTTGTGAACATTGGTCGGTTGCGTTATACCAGACGAGGGGGAGGCAAATGTTAAATAAGATGCTTAATGTAATATTATGATGAAATAATTATTTTTTCATCTTTGCTTTACTGAATGTTTTTTTTTATTGTGAATTCGAGTTGGACTGTTAGTCTTAAATCACGTCAACTATGCACATACGTACAAATCGGAATTCTTTGTAAGAAAATAATATTTGAATTCAGGAAAATTTAAATGTGAGATTTTGATGGATTTTTTAAACCTTTTTGCAGATTTGAAATTAAAAAATGTTAAAGTTGTTCCTAAACTCTTATCTATATAGGTAAGACTAAATATGGGTTAATAGGAAACCATAAGTACATACCTTCCAAATACTATTTAAGTTGGATGTAAATTGTGATTCATAGTTTTGTTTCACGAATATGATAAATTGCTTCGTATTCAAATACAATATTGTAATATATATCTACACATGCATTAACATTTTGATAGGCTACATAAAAACATAACAAATAAAATCGCACAACAACAACAACATGCATCCAATAAGCTTAGTAATTCTCCGTTAAGAAAACCTCAATTTTGTATGTCTCCCGAATCCCTGTCGTTTGGTGACAGTCAGTATCATGCGTGCATAGACTCAGTTATCCCTTTAACAACACGATTCTCCAATCACGTTTGCTTCCTTATTTTTTTTTGCCTCCTTATAATTTCTGTACATATTTTCTGAGTCGCGATACAAGGCCCATAGGCCATACCTCTTACCATGCAATAGCGTGTAACCATTACTTTATGTACTACATTAAATGATCTCGCCGGTTTTCTGACAAATTTTATGATTTTTCATATTACATGTGAATGCGCTCAAAAGGAACACCAACTACCAAGTACTTTCAACTAGAAAGTCTTCGCATTTGGGGAATTGTTTTTATCCCTTTATTTTGTAAAGCAAATAAATAAATGGGTTGAATGTGGAATTTTATGTGGAGTTTATTAACAAGGGAAAGGTCGTGCAACTCGTTGAATTTGATTTCACGATGTGTACTATTGTAAAAAGGTTTAAATATGTCAGTCAGTCAGTTTTTCCATTTTTATTGTTTACAACTTATCATTTTTGTAGGGGTTGACTTTACTTATTGAAGTGTGAGTGTGTTTATTCACATTACTTTGCGTTCAACAATTGGGTTGATTATTGTCATGATTTTAAATTTTTATTTTATTATAAATTTATTTAATTTTTAAACTTGTTTAATAATACAAATATTTACTGACTCTTATCAGTTATCATTATCGATTTAGGCCACACGTTTTGGAAGAATCATCAAACACTGAGCAATACCTACCCTAATTGCTTGCCCTATCCTGTCAATATATGGCTACAACAAATAAATTGCAAAAGTAAGAAATAACGTAACTGCAATGCGCGAAAAATTCAACAATCGAAAGCAAATATCAACAAACAGCAAACTAATGAAACTGCTTGAAAGCCAATGAACCCAGCGATAATCTACACATGCAGGCACACACAACCACCACCTTATTTGTGTGTTGTAAAATGCAACATTGCAATGTCTATAGACTTACACATATGCAAAATGCATTTGTTCCGTTATCTTTAATGGGAATTATTGCATTTCGCAAGTATTTCAAATATGTAGTATCATGTATGATAGATTGGTTTTGTTTAATTTTATCCCAACTTATGCGGTTAATCAACACCAATCACACATGCTAATATGGAAAATAGTGCAATGGCACGCAACCTCTATACCAATTTCACTTTTGTGAGACCTGCCAGTTGCCGCCGCAAATTACAATCAAAACCACTGCTCTCATTGCACAATAATTTTTGTGGAATATTAGGCTCTTCTGCAAAACGTTCACATGTGCAGATGCAATAAATCAAAAACAAACATACATAAATTTTATGCCACATAAAAGATAGGATAGGTGTTTAACAAATTGTTACATATTATATTAAAATCAATATAATAACCTGGATTTAAAAGCGTCCACAACAATGAAATAATTTGTGCACCTAAACAAATCAAAATTCCAGTTAGGGGCAAATTCGTGAATGCAGGTCCAAGCATTCAGTAGACCATGACACCCTTGCCTTATAGTCCTAGAAATTGGTGTCGACTGTCGGACAAGTGCAATGTTTATGTCTATACCGTCACTTTCTGTTAGGGACCATAACATATTCGTTTAAGGATATTCAAGTCACCACACATCGACCACAAATCGCATTAATAATTCGTAACTTAATTGGAATGAATGAAAATGGGCCGACAACCACCTCCTATCAATGTAGCGTACACTAGTACCTACAAAGTTTTAAAAAGTTATAGTTCCTTGTGGCTTGCATTGAGTTTGCTACCATTACTCAATTAGATTTAGTTGAACCGGGTTTGCAATGAGACGTGTTCGTTTTGAGGTGATTCTTGCTTTCTAATAACCTTCTGGTATTAACTTAATTTTTTTTTTTTTTTAGTTGACACATAAGGATCCGTCAGGATGTATAGACGATAAGAGGAAGCCGTTTGCACGACCGTTTACCAAGAAGAAATTTGAGCCAACAACGCGCTCTCCGAGAATGGCGTCTCCTGGTTCGTGCACCACTGATGCAAATGCATTGTTGCGACAAAACCAGGAGCTTCGCGCACGTCTGCAGGAGGAAGCTAACAGCTATCGGCGTCGTCTAGATACTTACAAACAGGCGCAGACTAATCAAGCTGCGCTTGTTAGTCGATTGCAGGCAAAAGTGTTGCAGTACAAGCAAAAGTGCACCGATTTAGAAGGGAAATACAGTCCTTGTCGTCCTTCTACTGTGAGTTTGTCGGATATGTTAATGCGATTTTTTATATTTGATAATACTTAATTATTTTATTCTACCAGCCGGGGGGATATTTAGGTGATATCATTGCGCTTGCACCGCCTTGTTCAGCTCAGCCGGTGAGTTTGCCATGTTCCGCTTCATTGGAACAATCGCAAGCTATTCGAGAATATCGTTGTGAGCAGGAGGCGGATGATCTTCGACGTTTCGAAGACGAAAAAACAAGGTACATATTTTGTTTCATTATTTATTTCAATATACCAATATTTTTGTGATTTTTCATATTTATTAGATGTGAGCAATTGATTTCTCAGAATTCAATGTTGCGTCAACAGCTTGAGGAGTCTCATCGAACTAACGAAGCATTGACCACTGACTTGCAAAAGTTAACTTCCGATTGGGAAGGACTACGTGATGAAATGCTTTCAAAGGAAGATGAATGGAAAGAGGAAGAGCAGGTATATTTAAGTGTGACTTTAACTTACTTAAATCTTTGAAATTTCTCAAAAAAATTTATATATTATAGTTTTTCATACTAACATAAAATAACCTTAATTTTTATTAAGGCATTCAACGACTATTACAACTCAGAGCATAATCGTCTGTTGAAAATGTGGAAGGAAGTGGTATCTGTCAAACGAAACTTCAAGGATATGCAGAGTTCATTAAAATCTGAACTTTACCGAATGCGTAATGAAATTGGGGGTGTTAACCGTGAAATGTCTAGCGCATGTGGTGGTGTCTCTTCCTCCATTAAGCAAGCGACACGTGCCGACGAAGCTCAACACCAAGAATTTGATCGTATTTCTACGGATCTTAAAAATCAAATTACAGCACTAAAATCCCAAAACGAGACTTGCAAACACGAGATTCAGGAGCGAGAAAATCGTCAGCAGCAAATGTTGTTAGACCTCAAGCAGCTAGAAGAACGTTGCATTCATGCAGAAAACCAAGCATCTCATGCCAATCGCTTGAATGATGAAATTGAACGACTACATAATGCATTGCGGGATATTGCTCATGCTGTGGTGCAAGACTCTGAATCGGGTGTGGACGTGGATATTTCAACGCAACATTTGCACTTGACCCAGGGCAATGTTATGCCACCACGCTCTCCCAAACGCTGTGCTGTTCGAACATCACAGGCATTTGCTGAGGGCACCATTTCAGCAGTGCAGGCCGCATTGCATAAATATCAGTTGTCCATTCATGATTTGCAAGTAAAACTGCAGGGCAATACTGATGCTTTGAGTGCAACCAAAAAGCAGTTGGAAACATCTGAGAGAACACGCGAAATCGTTACGACGAAGCTTACGGAAATAACGGAGAAGCTGGACAGCACAAATACTCAATTGTCGGAAATGTGTAAGGAACGTGATAGCTTACAGAAGACTTTAGACAGCTTAAGAAGTGACAAGCACTGTGCTGAAAAGGGCAAGGCGGAGTTAAATATAATGGTATATATTTTTTTAAAGGTCATGAATTATTGTTTATTAAGTTAAATTATATTTTGTTTTTTGAAACAGGTTGAAAACTTAAATGGCGATTATGAAAAGCTTCAAAGTGTCAATGGGAAATTGCAAAAAATGTATAACACATTGGAGGAGGAAAAGAAATTCCTTGAGCTGGAATTGCAACGATCTATTAAAGACAAGGAAATAACTGACATAAATTTAAGGTGCGTAATATGTATATATACTCATTTATTGTGGTAAAATCTGTTTTCCCTCATAAATAATTTTTCGGTTGTTGTCCGTGATATGTGGTGAGTTTTGTTTCTATACTTTATACAATTTCCGGACTTGTGAAAACAGGAAAAACACGTTATTTATTTTTAACAATAATTTAATATGAGGAGTGCATTATATTTTAAAAACATTTAATAAATGAATTGAAAAAATTCTGTAAAAGCAAAATAAAAAATTTGGTCGACCGTGACAGGACTCGAACCTGCAATCTTCGGATTCGAAGTCCGACGCCTTGTCCATTAGGCCACACGGTCACGTTGAGTCTAGCCGCCAATGTTCTTTTAAATTTACACAAAGTCTTCCCTTTCCAATTTTATGTTGTGATGTTTTCACCTAAAAAGGGTCGTTTTAATGTATTCCGTGAATGCTTCATGAAATGGATTTCAAACAAAATCTTCGCAATTAAATTATGAATTGAAGTTAATAAAATTTAAAATAAATGAAAAGTAAATGTTAATTGTTTTGAAAAAAAAGTCATTTGATATATTAATATTTCCAAGTGTTTTAAAAAAAAATTTACGTTTTTTAGAGCCGAAGAAGACCATGGAAGTCGACTTCGAGAGGAAACTATAATTCTTCGTGAGGAACTTAACAAACAGTATCTTGCAAGGGATTTGCTGGAGCAGCAACGTCTTGAATCCGACAATCTTTTCGCCATGGTTGAAAAACAGAAGATCGACTTAGAATTTGAAGTAGAGCGTCTTAATTCCGAAAAGAGTGACATTCAATCGCACTTGGAAAAATCCAGTTCTTCGAATGATAACATTACATACGAAGTGAAACAGCTTAACAGTGCCATACAGGAGCTAGAATCTGATAAATCTCAATTAAAGAATCAGACCAACGATCAGGCAGCTGATTTAGCAGCACTAAAGAAGGAACTAGTAGCAGCCGAGCAAATTAAACTAGATCTTGAATCCGAAAAATTGACATTAAATGAAAAGATTAAAATGGTTGACATCGAAAGGCACAAAGTGGAGCAAGATTTGAGTCAAGTAGCAAGAGAGCGTAGTGATCTATTTAATCAGTTAACCGCGATGAGTCGTAAGAAGGAAGCTACTGGTGAGGAGTTAATGCGAATTCGTCAACGACTAGAACAATCTAACGAGATGAACAATCGTCTAAATAGAGGTCTCGAGGATTTGGTAAAAGAAAGTGAGGAGCGACAAATTTTAGTGGAATCTCACGAAAAGGAAATTCAACGCCTTCAAGAATTGCTCGCTTCAATACGTTCGGAAAAAGATGGACTTGAGTCTCTTTTGTTCGATGCAAATACAACATTAGAGACAACCGAGGGTAGAAAAGAACAATTGGAGCGCGATGTTCAAGATTTGTTAGTAAAGCAGGAGAGTCTTAAGAGTCAAGTTGCAAGATTTATAAAGGACCTTGAGAATAGTGAGAGAAGGGCACAGGTAAATTTATTTATTTTTGTGACATCATTTGTTTTATATAATGATATAAATTATTTATATTCTAGGAAATGAAAACTCAACTCACAAATTCAGCTGCTAATCAAGAGGCTGAATTCCTCCAAAAGATAGCTAACCTTAAGACCCAAAATGAGGAAAGCATTCGCAAATTAAATGAGGAAAAGGATCAGGTGCGCCAGGCATTAGAAAAACGAATGCACCATGCACTTCAGACTATGGAAAATGCTAAAGATAATGAAATTGAAGCACTTCGCGAAAGATTTGAAGCACTTCAATTGCATTTAGACTCAATTTGCCAGCAGCATGAAGAAGTCATGATTCGTGCTGAAAATGATAAGCAACAATCATTGTTACTTGGTAAATATTCTTTATTTCTTCATATTGCGTATTTATTTTTATTAATTAATTATACATTTTAATGTCTATGAGTAAGTGTTATCTATTTCATAATAAATTGTATTTTGATTTGCCAGCCCACCGCGATAAACAAGCAGTTATTGAAAAATTGGAGCAAGTTGCACGTGAACTTAAAGTTGAAACTGAGACCCTAGAACGGCTAAGACGCGAAACTTCAGCAAGATCTGAAAAGGACCGAGGACATATAAATCAATTGAAAGACGAACTAGCTAAATCTAAAACTAAAATGGACGAATATCGTATTCGTTCTGAGGAAGAAAACAATAGTTTGAAATTGCATATATCATCACTTAATGAAGAAAAGAACAATGGCTTAAAGGAAATTGAATCCCTTAAGGTTGCATTACGTGTTTGTGAGGACAAAAGTGACTCTTTAAATATTCAACTGCAAGAAACCAGTAGAAAATTAAAAGAAAGTAAGTTTTATAGCATACTTTTTCAAATAATTGATCCTTTTATGGACTTATTTATATTAAATTAAATTTCAGATGAGAACATGATGGAAAGCGTTCGCAAAGAACTGACAGACACTCGTCGTTCATTAGCAGACAGTAACATTGAACGCGACAAATATGCAACTACTAACAAGGAATTGCGGGATCATGTAAAACGAGTTGAGGGTCAAAAGAGAGAACAATCTCGTCAACTTGATGATGCTGTACAAAAAGTTAACAGTCTGGAAGAGACGAAAAATTCAATGGAAATTGAAAAAACACGACTAACGACAATATTGAAAGAAACCGAAAACAATTTAACAAAAACTACTAAAGAATTGCAATCATCACAAAATAGTGTTCAGAAAATGCAATCCAACACTTCGCAGAAAGATGTTCAAGAAAAGGAGTTGCAAACTAGGCTCGGCAATGAAATGGAAGAACGTGAGCGTATTACGCATGAGTTGAACACGGCTAAAAAACAGGTAAAAATATTGGATCAGTTTTCGAAATTTCACTTGATTTTTACTTTATAAAAATAAATTCCAGTTGGCTGATTTAGATAAAAATCTGCAATCAACTCGCCAAGAATTGGGTATAGCACGATGCAAAGCCAATCAAGATGAACAACGGTGGCGAGCACGGGAACAAGATCTAATGCAACGCATCGATGATGGCCGCTGTCGCGAAAAACGTCTTGAAGATCAAAAACATAATTTGGAAGTGTGTCTGGCTGATGCAACTCAACAAATCCAAGAGTTGAAGGCAAGACTCGGTGCTGCCGAAGGTCGTATTCGTGCTCTGGATGAGCAGTTAATACAAACGGAAGCTTTAAAAAAGGATGGAGAAAACAAGCTCAGCTCAATAGCACACACTTTGCGACGAATTGCTGGTGTTCAGCTTGATGGTAGCGTAAGCTACCCATGTCGCCTTATGAGTCCATCGCGTCGTTATAGTCCAGCCAGATGTGGTCATGATTTTGACACGCGCAGTGTGTCAGCTGGTGATGTTCCATTAGTTGATGTTGATCCCGAAATGGTACGCAAAGGAGTGCGATGCTTGATGCAGCAGGTGGCTCAAATCGAGCGCGAGAAAGACGACTACAAGGCGCAATTGTGCACGGCAAAGAAACAACTTCAAGTGGCGGGAGAGCAACAGTCGCACAGCGAAAACAAAATGTCAAAGTTACAACAAATGTTGCGCAGCGCCAATGAAGACAAGGCCAATTTCGAAGCGAAATTAACACAAAAAACGACCACATTAGCTAATGTCGAAGAAGCACTTAAGCAGAAGAGTGAGGAAGCCAACCAATTCCGGGAGAAAGTCACTAGTTTAGAGTTGCAGTTAGGCAGCTGCAATGAGGAGCGTGGACAGTGTGAGGTAAATTGATAACTTTTATATGTTTGCTTAAAACAAATAATTTCGTTATGGAATCACTTTTTCCGATATTCCTTCATTTCCAATATGCTGTACTTTGATGACAGTCTCCACCTCTTTGTGTAGTGGCATTGGCACTCTTACAACAAGTATTCCATCTGCATTCAATACTGATTCCACATCTTTAGGGTTGTATTCATTGGGTAGACGATATTTTCTCGTGAATTGTCTTGATACTATACCAAATTCATCTTCACGTTCTTCGTGCCTAGCACTAACAATTATCACATGATCAATGCATTGGACGGTGATCTCACCGGGTCTGAATTGTTGCACGTTCACACATACTCTGTAATCATCATTGTGGGTGAAGTCACGCAATGTTGGTGACGTTGACGAATTAGAGTATGTTCTAGATTTGGCCGAATGTAATGATGACATGCTCCTGTTGAATAGGGAGTTGCGTCGTTTCAGAAACGATTCATGAGCACTTTTTGTTCCAAAAGGATCGCCATTTTGAAACTGGGATTTTCAAGGATTATAGTTGTCTTCAGTTTCATCAAATCGATCAAACCAATGTGTACGATTAATATCCATAACGTATTTTTTATGTCTATGCAATTAGAATTATTCAAATTTAAAATTCCGTATAAATTAATTTATTTTCTAAAGATCACTTTCTGTATGATCGTATGAACTGACAAAACTAGACTGAGACGATTTGATTAGTCAATATATTTGGAAATACACTGTACATGTTCGTGCTTAACGCATTAGCATTAGCTAATAATAGAAATGATCTTCTTGTTCACCAAGCAGCAGACAATTTATTATTAATGTTTGTTGGTACCTAATGCGATTTGAATAATTGATTTAATGTTGGTCAAATGTTTGTGTAATGGACTTTTTTCATTTGTTTCGAATAGCTAATTGTTGGCACCTGGCAATCAACGTCAAGCTTTCTTGGTAAAGATGTTAATTATCACTTCAAATGTGTATTCATGCCATTATATTGACAAAGTACTTATGATGTTGAAATTTATATTTCTAAAAATAAAATAATTTCGATTATTAATCTCTTAATATATACAATAGACTAATATCCGACTTAAAATTTAATTCATTAAATTATAGGACCGCTTAGAAAAGTGTCGACATAATTCCGCTCGCCTTGAGTCTGAAAAACGTCATCTTCAAGAAGAATTGGCACGGTGTGAAGGACGTGCCGCCAAACTTGATTTACTACGTGTCGCCCTTGAGGGTGATATCCAGCGTTTAAATTTGGTAGTACAAGAAAGTAATTTGACACAACGTAACATACATGAGCGCCTTGAGAATCAAACTCGAGCATGTGCTCAACTTGAAGATCGTTGTATGGCATTAAAGACAACTGTTGATCAACTGACGGAGAGGCTGCAGTCATCAACTATCACAGAAACCGAATTGCGGGCAGAGCTAAACTGTTTGCAAAAGGCGAAAACTGATCAAGCTCATCACGCACTTGCTGGCCAAGACAAAGTAAAGCAAATACAAAAATCATTGTCAACCAGCGAAAATGAACGTCGCATATTGTCCGAACGTTTAGATGCAGCCACAAACACTATTAATGATTTGCGTCGCGCCCAACAGTCACAACAAGACTCATCTTCCCGTTTGCAAGAACAAATGGCCGAAATGGAAGTACAGAAGTCTGCTTTAGAATCTCAATTGCGTATTGCCAAGTGGAATCAAGATAGTGACACACAATTGGGTGGCGGCAGTAATGAAGAAGATTTGTCACGCCAACTGATGGGATATCAGCGTGAGAAATCTGAATTGAGGACAAAAGTGGATGCACTCAACGATAAAGTGCGACAATTGGAAAATGAGAAACGTTCTTTGGAACGCAGCAAATTCTCTGGACATGTTCAATTTGATAGATCTGAGAAGAGTTTGAAATCGGGTGGTGGAGATGGTGAATTTGATTCCAATCGTATTGAAACTGAGAGCTATCTGTCACGTGGTGGGGGACATATGAGCTTGAATAACAGCTTCAATTGTGGCCTTGATCACACGCTAATTGAGCAGGAGAATCGTGATTTGAGGATGAAGGTGAGACGTCTTGAAACATTGTTAGCAGAAAAAGAGGCAGATTTAGCTCGCACTAAAGCTAGAGCTTATGAGTCATCTAAGTGCGTTGGTGGCGATGTAGATAAATTTAGAAGTGCACAAGTGCAAGCTGAACGTTTGTTGGATGCAAGGGAACAATCGCATAGACAACAAGTGCTGCGATTGGAAAATCAAGTAAGACAGTTTTTTCCGGATTATTAATTTTCTAATAATACATTCATTTCAATTCCAGATTTCAATGTTAAGAGAATCTCTGGCACAAGAAACTAAACGTCGTCAAATGTATATTTTGAAGAGCTCTCGAACTGGACGAGACATGCAACATTTGCGTCATACGTTAGATGATTCTCTGCGACATGTTGCACACGATCCGTTGGATCCGCATTTGCTGGAAAGTGAGACGCGAAGGTTTGCAATTAATACTAAAAATCGTATATGTGATATTTTGTTAATTTAACTTACCCATTGTTTTTGTTTTTTAAATTTAGGCTGGACTCAGCTGTTTCAATGAGTCTTCCACCTTCAGGATGCAGAGACTACGATCGAAGTCTTAGTCCACGATATAAATAATTTCAAAACGCATTTTAACGAAAACGAAATTAACGAGTCTTAAGTTCTTTTTTTGAATTTCAAATTGGTTAAAATTTATGATAATTTATTCTCATGTGTAGAATACTAAACAACGATCTATTTTAAAGATATATTTCTAGTCTTATACTGAGAAAATATCTATATGTGTTCTGTTTTTAAATCATAAATTCAAACATATAATTAATTTAATTCATTTTAAAACGAAAATCATTCATGTTACACTTTATGTATTCATTTTTTTTTTTACAAAAGACAATTAAAATGATAAAAAGTAATTCGATAAGCAATTTTTAAAATTAAATCATTCATTTCAATACGTAATCACTGCCAATTAAATGAAACATATTGCAAATTAACGAAACAAAAATAAACAATGAAATTTTTACTAGACACTTAAATTTCCAACACACAAAATACCTTAACGGTACAAAACATATTAGAAATGAGAAATTCGAAAGTTTTATAGAAATCAGTAAGGTTATTTAATTTAATGAAAACAAAAAGATAAAGTGCGATAGTTGGCATTTAAAAAAAGTGTTATGTTCAATGGTATCAAATCTTGATTTAGCCATTTAATTTAATATTCACAAATGCATTTTAATCTCTCAAATATCTTAATCATAAAATATATCACAAAAAAAAAATTCGGTCACAAATCAAGTTTGATTCATTAAAATAATGTACTGTTTATTGGATAATTGGCACTGGCTTTTTTCACCGTTCTTACATAAGAGACGTTGATTTATTTATATATTTGATATATTTGCTCTATTCGATCGTGTAGTATGTTTTGAAATGTGTTTCTTTATAATTCACAGATTTAAATTAGTAGTTTTCCTAATATAATTGTCGTCAAGATTGATTTATCTTCTGTATTCAAAAATAAAAATGTTTTATTAAATAATTAATGATTTTTTTTCCTTTTCATAAATAAACCCTAAATTTGTCGGTACAGGCATTCAAAAAAAAAGTTGTAGAATCTATATGATGAAAATCTAGGTCAAGAAGCGTCTCAGTTAACCCTCAATTAATTCAAGTTCATGAACAAAGATGTGGTATACGGTATACCGTATACAGTATACTTGAAATACATAAATGAATCAGTATAGTGCTAAATATAGAGTAAATAATGACTAAATTTTATAAATAAACATGCATATATATATTTTAATTCCACCAAAATCACTCGAGCAATACAAATGAAGGCGCTTTATTATTAATGGTAAAGTGGAGGGTTGTTCGAAGACACCGATATTAGAATTGTTCAACTTCTGTTTTTTGAATAAAAAAGTTTTACATTTCTATACCACGATTATCCACGTTTACTTCACCGAAAGTTTACATATCTCATAGGACAAATTTACCAAATTCTAGTGTGCATTGCAAAAAAACAAAATTGTAAATATTCTCATCCAGGTGACTGATGCATGATCAGTGATCACATACATCTGTGAAAACATAGCGCTATGCAAATATTTGACAATCCC
The DNA here is from genome assembly GCA_963854165.1 of Sylvicola cinctus. Taxonomy (NCBI): domain Eukaryota; kingdom Metazoa; phylum Arthropoda; class Insecta; order Diptera; family Anisopodidae; genus Sylvicola; species Sylvicola cinctus. The sequence goes on from OY974084.1 coordinate 20,764,153, forward strand.
AAAAAACAAACAAACAAAAAACGTACATATTCAACCCAAACGATAACATTATTTCCTATAGTGTTCACCGATGAAAGAGTCGATCATTTCTAAAATTAGCGTACAAACTTGACCATATAATAGCTTCAAATTAATTTAACAAGCACACAACCTCAGTTATATTTTGGCCGTCGATTGCTTAATATCACTTAACACTTCACATTTCTGCAATGGATTTAAACCGTTTAAATTGGTTTAATAATTTTGATGAGATGGACGGACAATACAGCCCTTGGAAAACTACTTACACCCAAACCGATGATCCATTCGGTTCACGTAGTGCCTACGAATCATTTCAGAAACGTCGCAACTCCCTGTTCAACAGGAGCATGTCATCATCACGATCTCGCACATATTCCAATACGTCGACGTCACCATCAATGCGTGACTTCATCCACTGCAATGACGAGTATAAAATTTGTGTTAATGTGCAACAGTTCAGGCCCGATGAGATAACCATTCAATGCAATGATCATCTGATTATTGTTGACGCCAGACATGAAGAACGTGAGGATGAATTTGGTTTAGTGTCGAGGCAATTCACTCGAAAATATATTCTTCCAAAGGAATACAATCCTACAGATTTAGTGTCTGTGTTGAATTCTGAGGGCATTCTTGTAATACGGGCGCCACTGCCTCCGCAGAAAGAAGTTGAAACTGTTATAAAAGTGCAGCACCTTGATAATCGTGAAAATCCAAATATTTATAAGTGAATGCAATGGTTTTTTAATTAAATATAAATAACAATAAATGTTAATTTGTAATTACTTTTGACATATTTTGAACTTTTTTCTCTTACACGGTATTACAAAATGATCTGTGTTAAACGATGTCATGTCACAGGCGGATTTCCATTTAATCGAATTGTTCTTTCAGTTCCTTCGACATACGCTAATCATTCTAATCAGGAGATCAAATACGCCATCATGGTTTTTGCAAACATTGTGAGAATTTAGTACTTTCACTTCATAATAAAAAATGCTGAAAATAATTGTCTTCAAAGAATGTATATTTAATGAATAAAACACAGGATCTTGTGACAAATAAACGTCCATAATTTTTCATTGTACAAAGTACATAGTTTTAGTACAATACAATATTATATTATTAAAAACTCTTGAAAAAATATATGAATTTGCTTTATACAATACACATACACATCCAAAAGTTTCGTTTGTTTTAAAAAATTTGTATTATGTTAATCTCGTGGAATTCACATACCAGTCTTGTTAGATTTAATTTTTATTTATTGATTTAAACGATAGAGCTTTATTATGTTTGATGAGTTTGTGATTTAAAAGGGGGGAAACAAGGGAGGACATAAGAAATCTACAAAACTGTTATGCGTTATTCCGGTTGAGTTATTTTGAATGGAAGAAAAAAAATCCTGAATTTCTTAAAACTATGATTAATTTAAGAATTTGACAGAATACAAAATGGTCAAGCAAATTTAAGAAAACATAAATTAGAAAGAATTAGAATTAAAGGATTTTTAATTGAAAATATAGAATTACTGAAAAATTAATTGCTTTTTTTATCATTTTCGTCTTAATTTCGTTGTTAACTTTTTTTTTTTTGTAAATATAAAATGATTTTAATAAATATATTATTCTATTTGAAAAACAAATTTGGGCTTAATCAAACGTTCAATTCCTTTGACAATAAAAAAAACTTTATAAATTAAAATCAAATATTTATATGAAGGATTTGTGATGTATTTGATTATGTTTTTTGTATTTGTGTTGCTTCTCTATAAGCATTTACAGTTTCAATTGTGCGACGGATTTTATTGAATTAGGTATTAGCAAAATGGACAACCAGACCAAGAGTATTTTCAGCACAAGGAGAAAGAATGTGTCAAGACAATATTTCCATCATTAAATTTATATTAGAGAATAACTGAAATGATGTGATTTGTGGAAGTGGAAAAAAACGAAATAATAACAAAACGATTAAATTAATAAATGAGAAATGCATCATTGTTAAATCGTATCCTTATTATTTTTAAGGAAAACAAACGAAAAAAAAGTTATTCAATGGGAGAAAAATAATGAACAAAGATTATGCATTTTAAACGGCTGTCACATCAACGGACTCAACGCGATTATTCGGGGCGTCACTAACAACCTCGGGTTGTTTGGCCATAAGTTCAACCTTCAATGGCTCTATTGGTGTCACTGATTCACCACCCTCATTGACTACAGTCAAAGTCATGTTTTGCAAATTCTCGAGTAATTGTTCAATCGAAGAATCTGCCACTGATTGTTTATCGTAATGCAGAAAACATTTACCAGAATATCCTTTAAAAAAATACAAATCAATTAAAAACATTTGTGTAACGTTGCTCAATCGAATTAACTCACCTTTCCAGATGATAGCTCTAGGCATTAACTTCTGCTTACGCAGCTCCGTCTTCAAGTCACTGACATGTATACCCTTGTTAATATTTGTCACCTTGAAGCTGTAATCGTAAGTGCGCTTGTTGTATCGCTTGCCATTTCCACCACGCCTTACGTCACGTCGTCGTTCCTTAACCTCACCACCTTCTTCATTGTTAGCTCCTCCGGCACCATCACCACCCCTTCCACCACCACTTCTGTTGTTGCGACGATTTCCACCTCGGGCACCACCACCTCCGTTCTCCTTTGGTGCTTTTTCCGTGTCGTTGCCACCCTCTTCTTTTTTGTTGCTACGACGTTGTCGGGGACGTTGGCGACGTTGGTAATGTGGTGGTCGTTGTCGTGATTCAATATCGGTGTCTTCTGCCTTCAATTCAATAACTTTGCCGAGACTGTTGATTGAATACATTTAAATTAGCAGATTTATTAATACAGGTGTCATTTGAATGAAGTAGTCAAATTTTTGACATAATGATTGTCAAATTATATTATTATTAGTTATCAGTAATATTGTTTTAAAGGTAAAGTTTGTGTATGCAAATAGTTGCATCTTGGAAACAAATATTAATATCTACTGATAAAAAGAAAAACAGAAAAAAAATTGTGACAACAATAAATGTTCTGTTTTTAAGCAAATATTGAACTTTACTGTTTAAACATGATCGGGATATGTTCAACCAACAATTTCTGCCACACATACCTCTTTTCGTTGGCCAAGATGTCCTGAAGAGCACCAACCAATTTTGTGCGTCGCTCTGACAACAGATTCCACTCGATTCCCTTTGGACGTGGTAGTCGCTTCTGTACTCGTATCACTTCAGTGGGTGTTACGATTATATCCAAAGGTATATCATAGCTTTTGAACAACTCAATTGGAAGCGTGTCAACCACCTATAAGCGCATATCACATATTTACTATTTAGTCATAGTCTAATGTCTCATTCATAGAATACTAATTAAGTTGCATCCATTTTAGACAATCATCAAATTTTATGCAAATAGCTATGGCACAATAATTACCTGACAATCATGTACTGTCGTAACAATAATGGTTTTTGGTGTAATGATACCCGAATGAGCTAGGATAGCATAGTCCAAATCAACGTAACCATTACCGCGTCCAATACGGTAGCCGTCACGTGACACAATAACTGATCCAATGACCAGCATGTCCAGTTTGACATCGGTTCCAAAGACTTATATTGAAAGAAAAAGAGAAAATAAGCAAATAATGAATATTTAAATTTTTAATTTTGTTATCCTTGAACATATATAAAAAAAAAGTTTTATAATTTTTCAGTAAGTACATACACAATTCTTCTCCAGTTGGCCGATTCATTGCGGATAGAAAACTTTCGCGTGCCGCTTCGTCCATATTAGCTTCACCCTTAACATGCGCAAAAATTGCCTTCGACTCACGTGGGGGTGGCAAATACAGATTCTTCTTTGCGTCCAACACGGCCACACGCACAGACAATTGAGGATTCTCAATATTGACTTTAATATTGTTCGCATTCTTGAACTCTTGGGTATCGGCCAGCAATTTTGCAGCTTCCTTGCTGCCAGTGAACAAGGGGATATAGTTAAATATGCGAACATAAGGGCGATTTTCCGTGTTGGCTTTAATGCGATTCCATTGTTGCACACGCAGCTTTCTCTTTGTAATGGGTGAGTCGTCCTTTTTCTCTTCGTCTAGAATCCACATATTTGCAAACACACAAATTAATTGGAGCACAAAAAAAATTCAAATTCAATGCAAATTCTAAACTAATAAGCTCATTAAGTATAGAGGACTATTAACGATGTAACAAAATTGCGACTATTCTTTTCAAAGATGAATTGCTTTGTTTCTGAAAAACATTGATTAGAAGATTGCTATGATAAGCTAATTTTGCAGTGTATGTACAATTTGTATGCGCAGTAAATAAACAACAAAGTTGATTTGTTTTCTCTCAATTACAAATAATAAAAACAAAATCCTAACCTCAAAATCAAAATTATTGAAAATAAGCACACAGTTGCATGATTGCATAAGTACGTGACGCACTTAACACAGCCGCTTAAGTATATAAGTACTTAAAAAAAAAGAATTAGTTATTCGGCAAAAATGTGACTTATTTAGAAAATCGTGGGCGGCCATGGACACAATGACACATCAAAAACATTTTAATCCCCCGCATTTCTTATGGAAATGGCGTAAAGATTGCATTTGAGGTTGAAATTTGGCACGTATCGTTAGCGTGTACTGTTAAGTACTCGGATGTACTTGTACTTACGGTTAGCGGCAGCGGCGGCATCTGTAGCTGGCGGCGTTGTCACCGGCACTTCCTGTGTTTCTTTATTTCCCAACTCCATATTTATTATTTTTGCCTAACAAAAATAATTTACATTATAGGTATATATATTAATTAATTTTAAAACTTTAATTTAATACGACTTTTTATTAAAAATGCTTATTGGAGAGGTATGTATGCGTGAGTAAATAAAGGAAAAAAAAATCGGCAGCGGCGACAGCCATCCACCCCAGTCCCCAACCATTTTTTGTTGAATTACCTTTGCGGTTTCTGATGTACAATGCTTGCTTTGGGAAACTGGATCAGCCACTAGCGGTCTCTTAAATGTGATGGGGTTTTTCAAACACACACTGCTTTTCCACTACACTTTTGATTGTACGTATTGTAAACGCGTTGAAGAATTATGAATTCAATATTCGTTGCAAAAATGAAAAATTTTCTGCACAGCAAAATGTCTTCGGAATTTGATGAACGAACAAGCGCTTATTCCTTCTTCAATCTTTCTTGTACAATGCAGCAACCACACATATGCAAAACAATTTTTTCTCCTCGCGTCAGAACTTAAAATAGATTCTACCGAAAATACAGTGGACGCACCCTTGTTCACTAATACCATCACAAAATGCATCAATTTTGTATGAATCACACAACAGAGTCACCGTAAAGATTAGTACTTAAATGTACTTAGTAAACAAAGTGTGTGTAAATTGTAAAATGGATCAAATGAGAATGCGTTCAATTTAAGCTGTTTCATACTACCGATAAAATTGCTAGAATTTTAATAATGAGTCGCCATTTTAAATATACATGGCGTTTTAAAGCATTTTAACAAAGATCTAATATACTTTTAGAATTGAGTAAATCAATTGTTTGGAAGATTTTTAATAATTGTAATTAACAGTTAATAATGAATACACACAAATAATTGGTGTTTTTAAGTCCTTTTAAACTCCTATTCTAGAATTGATGAAAACTGTGAAATGTGATCGGAATAAGTCCAATCTTTTGGTATTCAAATATTTGAAGCGAATCTTAAAAATTAATTAGGTTTCTTTTGCTTTCCTTAATATTTTCCAGGATCGGCCCATGTTACCTTAGAATAATTTAATAAAAGCATCAATTGGATGTTGCTCAAGTATTTCTACTTTAAATTATTACTGCAGTTGTACAGCTTGTTCCAGTGATTTATATTTAATTTACTTAACAGTTATAACGTCAATAATGTAAAGCTAATAAAGTGCTGTATAAATTTTATTAGTTTATAATTGTTAATCATTATTTTAGAATATTATCATAATTTGTTAATGTGTTTTAATAAAAAAAAAACAAATAAAATTTGAAAAGCCTACATTAAATCTAGAATTGGTTTTGTTTTATCGATATTTGATAAAGAAGCCACATAAATTAATATACGTACATGTACAATATAATAACTTACAGTACTATTACAAATAGTTTTTAGTATTATAACGGCTATAATATACATATTTAGTATGCTTTTATGAGAATTTTTACTTGTGTAAATTATAGAATAAGCCAACGACAATAAGCGCACCAACCGCCCACAAAAAGCAGACCGTGTATAGTGCGTACAGTAATCATTACGGAATGGCTTGAGACATATGCAACGGAGCCAACATCCACTCCATCTCAGCATCCTTGAAGTTAGCACCCCGTAAGTTAGCCTCCTGCAAATCACTTCCAGACAAATTGCATCTCTCCAGATCAGCACCGGCTAACACAGCAGCTCGTAGACTGCAGTTCTTTAAATTGGCATCCCTTAAATTAGCCACACGCAAATTAACACCGGCCAAATTGCTGTCCTCCAGATAGGCACCCTTGAGATTAACTCCCTCCAGGTTGGCACGTTCACCCAATGGATCTTCAAAGTTGCTACCCTGCAAATTAGCACCCTCAAAATTTGCACACAGGCCACGCACAGCAATTAACTGAGCCCCCTGTAGATTGGCACGTGACAAATCTGCTCGCTCCAGGCAGCAATGACTTAAGTTTGCACCACTTAGATTACAACGAGCCAGTGAGGCATATTTAAAATTGATACGACGCAAATCCAGGCGTCGCAAATCAGCATTGGAGAGATTAACACCCTGAAAGCGGAGCTCTGATAAGTGTGACGTTTGGATGATGGCATTAATAACATCGCGACGCGTTAACGATTGAGTGTGCACAGATGAGTTTTGTTCGGCAATCATTGCTTCTAGTTGTGGTATCAAACCCTCAATACCGAAGAACTTAGCTTCCTCTAAAATGCCTTCAACACTGTGATTGTGATCGTGTACAAGTTGGCCATGTCGCAAATAATTGATGATTACTTCAAAGTATTGCGAGCTACGATCAATGAGATATGCGCCGTCGGAGTCTCGATTACTGGGACACAGTCCACCCACCTCTTGTGAAAACATACGTGCCAGCATGCTGTTGGGCTCTTTGTTGCAAATCGTGCTCCGGGTTGTCATGAACACACGGCCACCGACGTTAAGTTTGACCCATTCATTAGAAAGCCCACCGGCCACGAGCTGGGTGCTGGTACTTGTTGGCATTATCTGATCTGTTTGTGTGAACTTGGAATTGCTATTCCACGCAGACATTTGGGTGCGTTTTTTTATTTTGCTATTCGGTCTACAAATGTGAAGTAATTCTAAGGATGTTGCAGTCAGAATATCAATTTAACGACACGTTTCACGCTACAAATGCAATCACAAAATTTTTGCAATAATTCTGAAAAGACAGAAACTCTAAAAAGCCAAATATAAATTGAGTATTTCGAGAACGGGAATTACATAAAATATTTAATTTTAGCGTAGCGACGCCAACGGCGGCGACGTTTACTTTATATTTTTGCTTGTGCGACGCGCAGTGCAAAATTGATTAATTATTTTACAGTCAAAAATATGCATATAAATTTTTATTAAAAATATAAACAATTTATATATATGACTAAATGTCAAAACTCAGCTGATAAAGGCTAATAAAATATATGTTAGACGGAACCATTATTTATAATAAAAATTCAGAAATCAAGTACACTACGTCTTTTAAAAACTGTTTATAATTATTAGAATAAAAAATTGATAAATTTTTTGTGACATTTAAAATCTGCCTTTTTATAATAGGAAACAAAGTCGTACTTTTTAAAACCAATCCAAATTAAATTGCTTATGTTCCAAAGTACGTATAAGCTATAAACATCTAATTTTCCATAGCTATACTTAACAATTGTCAAATATGTTTTTTTCTCAAAGTTATATTTATTTGTTTTTTTCGGCCACTGTTTTATTGTTTTCCAAATTGTTGTGTTACAAATTAAACTTAAATTTTACATATTTTAAATATTAAAATAAAAATTTTGAATGCTGACAAATAATGTTATCAAAAATTCTGTTGCAACGCATAAGGGTGACGCAAAAACAATTTATAGTTTGTCTATCAAAACAATCACTTTCCAACATTTCTGGAGATTATAACAATGGCCCCAACAACGATGACAACTCCACCAAATCAGACCACGACAAAAAGCAACAAAACTCCAAATTGTTACAGTACGTTCTACCCGGATTGGGAGCGGCGACGATAGCGGCTGCCATTGGGTTTGAGCTGTTTCGCAGAAATGATTTCTTTGTTATACCTGAAATTTATGCCGCAACCGTAAAATCATTTGCTGGAGGACGTAGCAAGTATAACTTCATTGCTGATGTAGTAGAAGTGTGTGCACCGTCCGTTGTATTTATAGAAATAAAGGACACGTTGCGGTACGATTACTTTTCAAAAAAGCCAGTTACCGCTTCTAATGGTTCTGGCTTTATTGTCGACTCTGATGGATTGATTTTGACGAATGCCCATGTTGTAATCAATAAACCACACACAGCTGTCCAGATACGCCTTGCGAATGGCAAAGAGTATCCTGGCTTTGTTGAGGATGTTGATCCAACATCTGATTTAGCGACAGTTCGTGTCAAATGCAAAGATTTACCTATAATGAAATTGGGCAATTCATCGGATGTGCGTGCTGGTGAATGGGTCGTGGCCATGGGTAGTCCACTTTCATTAAGCAATACTGTTACTTGTGGTGTTATCAGTTCCACACAACGTCCATCCGAAGAATTGGGATTACGTGGAAGAGATATTAATTATATTCAAACTGATGCTGCCATTACTTTTGGTAATTCTGGTGGTCCCTTGGTTAATTTGGACGGTGAAGCTATTGGTATAAATAGCATGAAGGTGACGGCTGGCATAAGTTTTGCCATTCCTATTGATCATGCAAAAGTGTTTCTTAAAAAATGTTGGTACCCAGTATATTGAATTTTTTTATTGCAATTGTATTTACCTTCATTACGGTTATTTTTTTCTTTCAAGCGGCTGAACGACGTAAATCTGGGGGTAAAGACACGCCCATGCGAAGGTACATGGGAATTACAATGCTTACATTGACTCCAGATATCCTTCTGGAATTGCATCAGCGCAATCATTCAATTCCCGATGACTTGAAGCATGGAGTCCTTGTGTGGAAAGTTATTTTAAGATCACCAGCACACATGTAAGATTCATTTTTATTTTATAATACGCGTTGGGTTTTAATGACGATTATGTATTGCACTGCAGTGGTGGTCTGGTTCCTGGTGACATCATCACTCGTATTAATGGCAAGGAAGTTCGAAATGCTGCAGATATTTATGACCTGTTGGCGGAAAACGGAAAGCCACTCTACATGGAAATATACAGAAATCAACAAAAACTGTCAATAAGTGTTCGGCCCGAGGATGTGTGAGTTTAGCTCACAGTATATACTGCCAGCAATCTTGTTAACTCCTCATATTTACAGGCTTGCAATGATTTGAATAAGAACAATATACAAGAAACAATTCAAGCAAAACACGGAATAGGTTTATTTTTTTATTAACAGTAATTTTTAAGGAGTTTAGCAATTATCAACTTATTAATCTATGAAATGTGCGTGGCCTGTTGAAGTTATGATTTTCCGTTAAGATCTGCTGTTTTGCTGAAACGATGAAAAACTTCATAGTTGTTGGCATACTCTCTAGGCAAATCAAATTGTACTGAATCAGCGGCAAGATAAACAGCGCCCCACGCCATAGTCTTGGTCAAAGAAATTAGTTTAATGCCATATGAAACATTGGCAGCATTCAACTCCTTAAGGAACCCTATTTTTAGTAAATTCCAGCTTAGCCAAACCGAACCCACGCAAACAACACTCAAATCACCATCACAGACTAAATCCTCGTCGACTCTGGGCAATAGTGCCATTATGGATCGCGCCAACAATCGACCAGCCTCGGTGAACAACATGATGCTCATTGGATCACCTTCTTCGGCAGCCATCGCCAATTTTTTGCAGAGTCCAGCAAAGAATGGCTTATCAAAGCGAGCATAACAATGGTCCAGCAAATCAAGACGTGTTTCAACACTAAAGTGCAACTTAATGAGTTCCCACACACGTTCCGTGGGATGTGGTGGCTCAACAAAATTATCATGATCATCAAAGACAATCTTCATAGCACGGTGGGATATCCACCAGGCTGAAAAAATTTAGTGAAATTTATTATTTATAATATTTTCAAAAAAAAAAGTAATTAAATATTTACCACTTCCTTCGTCGCCTAACACATTTCCCCAGCCGCCGCATCCATAGCTGGAACCGTCTTTATTTTGAAGCAATGCATTTGAACCGGTTCCCGAAATAACGACCATTCCACCCACTGGACATGCTGTGTATATACTTCCGACTGTGTCACTGCAAACCACGTAGCCTGCGGCAACATCGGGATGCTTTTGCTTCAACTCTTTCTCCAAATTTGAGTTGGTTGCTTCCTGTTGGAATGTAATTATAATATATAACATATACATTTTTTTATTTTTTTTTATTCTATTTTAAAGAAAATATTTGAAGTTACTTGTTCGCATCCACTCAGGCTCAGCCCTAATACAACCAATTGTGTGCTTAGTGGAATTTTCGCATGCTCTTTACCCTGGTTCACCATCTCAGCTATGCGGCGAGCACATTCAGCAATCCCCAGCATCCAGTGATTTGTTCCAGGACCATCAATAGACGACACCAGTTCGCCATCGTCATTACAGATGACCAATTGGGAATGGGTAGCGCCACTTAAATGTAAGTATTTAAATTATTATTTTATTAACTAATATTTACATTATTATTTTCATTTTATTTAAAAAGTGCTTGCATACTATCGGGTATATGAAAAATTGTTAAATTAGAATATCCGCAGGAAGTCAATAATCAAACGATTATTCAATTTAGTTAATCTAACCTATAAGAAATGTAATTCCCTTGAACCAAAATACTTTGTAAATTGTGGTATACCTACTTTCTTTTGTAATATTACTTACTTCTATTAATTGTAACTCTTCTATTTCGAAATGTCCTAATTTACACGTGCATACATTCATACATACATATATCAATTAAAATCAATTATATTAAAGGAAGAAATGAGGCAAATGATTTAAAAAAATTAAAACCTCATCAATCAGCTTTGTTCAGTTGCATTCGCTTCTATCTAAATTGTTCACACTAAGTAAAACTGATTAGACAATTGAAAATTCGACAATTCTATGAAAGCACAAAAAACGCACCCCTTTTTAAATTGGGCATTAGTTGAATTGACTTCAATTGAACTCAATTAAAATTATAAAAAATCGGGTCAGAAAAACAAAAAAATTTAAAGTTTGTAAATTTTACATTTGAAAATTGAATATTTTTACTGAAATAATATCTTTACAACAATTCAAATCAATCACAAAACTTAATTAACAATCCATTTTTAAAACGGCTTAAGTTGAAGCAAATGGCCAACAAAACAAAAAAAATCTTAAAGCGTAAATATTTGGCAAAAAAGAAATCGCCAAAACAAAGCTAAAAGATAACCTTTGTTCTAAATATGAGGAGACAATTATTTGGAGCAACCAAATGTAATTTGCAAACAACAACAAATGGAGGACATTCACTTGTAAATATAAACAATTATAAGGCGCATTTTAAGATTACAATTTAGCACACTGTCAAATGGCTTGAAAATATGATTCAATGCTTTATTAATACCATGATTACTGAAATTCCCATTGATATATCATTGGATTGATAAGTATAAATTGTTTGACTTAAAATGTCTAAGTCGAATTTAACATAATTTTTATAGCATAAAAATGTTATTACATTATTAACGGCCTAAGTTAAAATATGGGTATAGTTAAGCCTAAAATATTCATTGTTAGCCAAATTCACGTGACTTCAATCTATTCGTTAATGCAATGGATAGCTCAAAAAAAATTAAAGATCAAGGTCTGATGATTTAAAAACTAGTTTTTGGCCAATTTTAAAATAAGATTTGATATTCAAATATTTAGTGTAGAGGTCAAATGACATAGAGCGTTAATTTTTCCTTTCACGTATTCATTTTAACTTCAATTGGATTTATTAACGTTATATTATAAGCGATTTACTTCAACATTTTATTTATTTTATAATTGAATGGGAATTCCTGGATACATTTGTGTAATTGCGATTTTAATTATTCAATGCTGGTTTGCTGGTTATAAATAATTCAGTTTGTTTTTTTTTCGCATCCATACAATAAGCAGGTGGTTTTGACGCATTTGTCGAATTTAAATGTGGTAAAAAAATTTACACGTCGGTACATGTTGATTTAATGTTTGTGAGTACATACACACTTATTTTAATTTAAAAGAACTGAGGTTATTAACCTGCTATTGTTGACCCTTTTTACAAAAGCTATTTAAAGATCATTAAACCAAGAAGTTTATATAAAACCATTTACAAAATACAGCCAATTCAAATGCCTTCAGAAAGCTTTAAAATTTCCACAAAATATTAATGAACCTAACAGAATAATTCAAATACAAACCCTTCAATGCCTCCAAAATATTTAGCTGTCATAATTGTTGTGCATTCACTTCCTAATATTTGTAACAATCAAATAAATCACTTTTAATTTTAAAAGATTAGCGTCGATAATGATTGAGTAACTCGATGTTTCTTTTTCTCTGTTTAATGTATAATTATTAATTATTATTAAGGCCAAAAATTGTTAAATAACACGCTCACTGTTGGCACAAAATTAAAAAGCATATGCAAAAATTATATCTTACGTCCAATTAAGAATATAAATGTAAAAGACACAAAAATTCACTTTCGGCTGTTTGTGTGGCTCAGATTGACCGTGTTGTGTGTTGATGAACTTTCTCACTTTTATAAAACAAAATTAGTACAAAATATACAGTGCGCATTCTCAAAATGAACTTCTAAAATTATAGTAAACAATTACTTTTTTATAGTGCAAATATATTGTCTAATATGATAAGGGTCACATATGTATTTTGCTGGAGGCGTTATAAGGAATAACATCCAGCGTGCATCTACGCGCAACAACTCTGCAATACTGGTCCGTTCAAGCGCAATCAACTCATTGATCGGTTAACGAAAGCTGTATTTATTTCTCAGCGAACGTCGGCACTCGGCGCTGTTAAATTTACAGTTATACTGTATACAATCGCGTGCATATACGCGGTTAAAAGAAATAAGCTTAAATGTATATAGTTAAGTGAACTCACACTTTAGTTATTTTAATTGATTAACTAAAAATTTGATATAATAAATGAAATTTATAAAAGGTTAGTGTAGACTGTAGAGTATTGTGCAGCTGTTGCAACTTGCGATTAATAATTGAGAATCTTACAAGACTTTTATTAAATCAATTGTATACTAAATTGAAGTAATTTATTGTACAGAGAAAATTTGTATAAGAGCTTTAAATGCACATTAGTGTGTAATCAGTTATTTATATTTAATTTATATGTGCCACATGTACACTTGTTTTTGTTATCAGATATTATTTGTATTATTTGTCTATTATTATTAGTCTATTATCTATAGATGTTTTGGATAAATTGTAAATGTATTCTACTTTTTAAAAGATATGAGAATAAAAGAGCTCAATGATGTTAACATTCATAAGCTTATCGCAATAATAATCCTACATAACCGTAATATGTGCAATAATGACAAATGCAGTAAAATAATACTTTGCACATTCATTTTATTGCATAGCAATGCACAAATTGCACTAACTCAATGAACCGGAAATTGAGCATTCCTGACATATAGTGCAATACAAACAAAAAACTCATCATATTAAGTTTAATGTACGCGAAGGCTTCAAAAATGTAGTACAATAAGCGACTTTTCAGGCGGGCGTGAGAGAGAATTATTGGAAAGGGTCTATGGATTTGTCCTTCAGCGGACACATTTTTAAGTGCAAAACGATAAATGATAATATGAATGAGCGCCCCTTCCCAATCTTAAGTTGCACAAACAAAAGTGTATTAAAGTTGTGAATTTAAGTGTGGTGTCACGTTGTGGCCTTGGTCGTTGTGAGCTAGGTATTATGGAATGGTGGAAAAAGAGGCTCGCCTCTTTTGTTGATTCAAAAATCAACTGCAAAGTATCATAAGGAGCATTTTTTTTGTTTTTTATGTGTTGATTTCCATGTAATTATTGCTAATCAATTACAAGTTATTACGCTTTAGTAGAAATGTCTATAGACTATAATTGCTTGAACAAATAAGGTTTTTGAAATCAATTTTATGATGAGGACATTAGTTTCAATAGTGAGTTACAGTTTATTTCTAAGATTATGTCCTTATAATTTCTCTACATTTTAACTTCCATAGGATTGGTTAACGTTATATTTAAATCGCTTCAACATTTAATTTATTTTAAACTTATTGGTAATTGAATGGGAATTCCTGGATACATTTATGTAATTTTGTGTACTTTCTCTGTCAAAATGATATACAAGTTATTTAACACTTCTCAATGGTTAAAAGCTTTGTGCATACTCGTACTCAGATCATGCGAATTAATATGATCAATTTATACAGTTTGCAGACACATTAATTATTTGCATCCAAAATTTTCTTATTTGTCTTCAGAAAAATCGCAAATAAATATAAGTCAAGTAACTTTAATTTATAAACCTTTTTTTTAATAATCATTAATTGCTTAAACAACACATTTTTAATAAATAACGCATACCAATTTAAAATTAAATTAAATGATTAATGAAGAAAATTCAATTTAAAAATTGTAAACTCAACAATGTTGAAATTGTTGAATTTTTTTTATAAATTTTTATTATCATTTCGAATTGTTTCGACCTTTTTGAAATTTTGAACTGTTGTATGGTTTAGAAACACTGGAGAAACATTTCGAAAGCTTTAATTTTTCCACTTGAAAATTCATCTGTAACGCGGTGCGCTACTGAACGTACTTAAACTTGAAACGTCAAAGTTCCATAGCCATAACAAAAACAAAAAGTGATGTGTCAAATTTCAGGAAGAAAGTTATTGTGAAAAGAAATTATTGCAAATACCGAAAAGTTGAATTAATCAAAGAAAATTGTGCACATATTTTCACAAATTATGATGGACAACGAAAAATACACAATATTGTCACTTCGACAAGAAATTATTGATAATAATCTACATGCCAAAGCAATTATTCAGGTAAATTCACCCCCAAGTACAAACTGTCTCGATATTTTGTTCCACTAACATTTTGCAAAGCTCTTTCTTTCTAATTTGAAACGAACATGCAGCATGCAATCGTGCACATAAAAAAAGGCAATTTCACGGGGGGCTTATTTTTATAATTTATGCACAAAAAACTGTTAATTGAACTGTTATAACATTGTATTGTAAAACCAAATTAAAATATTTATAGGACATATTAAAATTTCGTGGCAGCCTAATTGAAATAGAGACTCTAAATGAGGCTGGCCGCGGAAAATTGTCGGCTCTGCGCAAATGCATTGAACGTCTTGATGATTGGGCCCGCGACGATGGTGATCCTGAGCTATGCAAAGAGGTGGACTCCCATCGTGATCAGTTCTCACGCACACTGCAAGCATTTCGCAAGGCCAACGTCTCTGCATTGCTGGAAATTGAAAAGGCAGAAAAACAGGATTTATTCGCCAACACATCAATCACAGATGGTGGGGCATCAGAAGTGCGACAACGTGTTACAAAGCACACACGATCTGGATTGATTTCACAGCAGGACAGTGTCACTGATAAAATGCTCTCCATTTCACGTCACTTATCGGAGACAACACAGCGTAGTGCTGCGACACTGGACACACTGGTGGCGTCCTCGTCCAGTGTGGATGCGACACGTGATGAACTGCAGAATACGGCTGGTACTATATCGCAGTCGGGAAAGTTACTGAAGAAATATGGGCGACGTGATTGTACTGACAAAGTTTTATTGTTCTTTGCATTTGGATTCTTTTTGGCGTGTGTTTTTTATATTGTTCAAAAGCGTCTGTTTTAAGAAAAGATTGGGATTGGATGAATGAATGATGCATTTACTGTTAGGGCATTGCGATTGGACGCGCACACACATAATATGCCAATCCTTTTCCAATATATATTATTACTTCCAATTGCACTGAGATTCAATATACATACTATTAATTTCTAAACTAGTTGTGTTAATGTTTTTTAACTTCATTATTGTAAACTTTAAGACTTTATCAGGTTGTTAATTTATTTTGTATATAACTGATATCATTATTCTTAAGATGAATGTTCTTGACATTCCTTATTGGCCACAGGACAAGGGATTTTAACAGTATATACTATATGTTGGAGTGAATGGCTTTTAAATGTTCTTTAATTGAATTTACTTATTAAAAATTGTCAAACTATTAAACAAATGTTCATAAAGTTTTTGTCTGTTAATTAAAATAGAAAATATTTGTTATTACACATGTAGTTGATTTGCAGGTCAGCATGCATTCAATGATTGAAATGAAGTATCGTCAGGAAAAATGTCTTTTTGTAAAAACCTCAAAGTTGACAAACAAATGACCCATGTCGGTGTGTTGCAACTTGCAGGCACAAAAAATTTTCGCCGTTTGAATATCTTGACTTCATTTTAATTGCAATATTTTAACATTGACCTTTAGATTTATAAATTACCCTCTGTGTTTATTTAGGTCGGCTTAGTTTGAAGTGTTTTTGCATTTTATTTGTAATTGTAGCATAATATGCGCACTAAATTGCAGTTGGATGAAAGAAGCCTTATTAGATTATTTTATTTTAAATTTTTATTTATCACAAATATTTTAAACATCGATTAACTATTACTATCCAAACGACCAGAATGGTTGTCCCGGGTACGGACGATTTCCTGGAAATGCGTATGGATTTCCAGCCACGACTTTTGCAATGTCACTATAAGTACGACCTCGTCTTGCACCACTTCTTTCCCCATAGCCACCACCTCCATATGGTCTTCTACCATATGAAGAACTGCCCCAAAAAATTGGCTCACTGTACACAAATCCCAGAATAATCATTATTAAAATGATACTAAACACTAAAAACGTTTTCATTTTGCACTACAAGAGTCTCTTTCAATTGAACTTGCAAAACGGTTAATCTGGATTGTGGTTTGGTTGCGAATTGACTTACAATTGAAGACGCTTCATTGCTTTTATAGTCTTTTTATATAGTTGCATACCTTACCTACAGCCTACACACAATATGGTAATTTGAGTTTAAAAAAAGAACCTTTTGTTTCTTTATGTTAAGACAATAGCAAATTGTCACAAAATGATGCATTCGTTGTTTGGCGGTATCTGCGTTATTGTGATCACTTATGGCGGTTTTTTGATAGTCTTTATATATTATGTCTGAATATTTCGTAAAGCAATTAAATGTAAAGAGTATACATATAACTATTAATGAATCGTAAGAAAATGAATGAGGCAGGTAGAAGTAAATTTGTCGTGAAGGTCATTACTCATTACTACCACAAAGTTACTACTGAAACTGTTAGTTGTGATCATACAAATATTCAGTTTTATAAACAAGTAATGGTTTTTTAATATTATGTAATTTGTTCATTCATTAAATTAGTTGAATGAGTGCAAATCTTTAAGACAGTAATATTAATTTCAAAGTCTTCAAGAATCCCGATTCAATGAAAGTAGCAAAGTTAAAAAATAATTCATTTTTATCATGTATTTAAAATTCTTTGCACAAGCTAAAGTATGTTGATTGAGTTAAGTTTAACGATTTCTTAACTGCTTAGTTTTACCGGTCATCGGTGGTTTACATGTTGACGAATTACAATACATTATTCAGATGATGTTCTTTTGTGGCCGGAGATTATAAATTTATGTTTCAAGATATTCAGCGTATTGTTCTTTGTTGTTCATGTTAGTATTAATTTAATTTCCGTTGCTTCAGTGGATAAGACTAAATATAAATGACTCAACTCTTCAGTTTCCCATATAATTCAAGGATAAATGTTTAAACTTTCTCAATAATGTATAAAACATTTTTTTAATTTAAAAAAATTAATATTCTCTGACTTAAAAGATAAGCTTTATTGAAGCTATTCCTGATTTTATTGGGTGTATTTTTATTTATCTTCTACTTGATTTTGAATACTATAAAATTTTAAACCATAAACTTGAATTTTATTTAAGTCTTGGTCAAAGACTTTAAAAACAATGAGTGAGTAACATTGATCTTGAAATATTGAACTCAAAGTAATTGAAACATTTACACAAAAATAAAATCAAATACATAATTGTTAAACACGTTTTATTGTGTTTTGCTTTTTGATTGTTAAATTTAGGTGTTATACGTTTTGTATTGTTCTTTGTTACAATTTCAAATTGTGAACGTGAATTAAATAATATATTTCGGATAAATGGCTTAATACTTATTTTTAAAGCAAGTTTAAAAGAGCATTTAATCACGCTTAATTTGATTTTCAACATAATCTTCTTTCCAATTACTTTTAATCTCCAGATACTCCATCCGTTGTCGAGAAGTGGATAGACTGATGTTGCCAATTATGTACGATTAAAATGGTAATTAACTAAAATGGTGTTTCAACTTCAAAACGAGAATGCACCAATAATTACCAAACTGCAATAACCGTTATAACGACCATAAAATAATTAATTTTGCAATATTGTTATATCAATCCCATAGGCACAATTACAATTATAATCGCAACATAAATGCATAAAAAGCAATACAAAACATATTTCAATTCACCTATCGAACGCATTTAAGCACTATGAATTGCATCCAAATCGCAAGATTGCCTTGCTGAGATATACAAACACACTTAAAGACGTAACATTGCTATTATGTTGCATTAAATTCCGCAATAAATATTCGTATAAATAAAAATGCACTTAGAAGCACATAAACGATTATAACTATTGCAGTTAAAATGTATTTTTTGTTTGCATTTATAAATATTTTACACACACAAAATTATGCAACTGCAAACACATTAAACTCTGCAGCTTGCAGATGTGGTGCTTTCAATTATTATTTGCACATATTTTGAAAACATACAATTCGTGAGCCAGCTATTGATTACCAGCAACATAACAAAGAGACAAAGTCTCTAGCTCAACATGCAGCATAAAAATCATTGGCTATTTATTTCAAGACATTTCAAAATTTAAAACCCAGCGACTATACCTAAATGGTAAATACCAAATACAATTGAAAGTGAAAGTATAACAGCATAAATATAGCAACATCTCATTTAAAATGGAAAGTATGAGGAATTGTTCAAACACGTGTGTTGGTTAATGGTGTAATTAAAGAGACCGTGCACAAGTAACCTTGATTTTGATCTTTTGTAATGTCGCCTCAAATCGGAAGTAATTTTATGATATGATGTAATACGTAGCGGCTGCATTAGAGTGAATATATAATGAAGTGGTGTCAGTGTACTAATCCAAGATCATGCAACGGATTGACATTTTATGATTTATTTTGTTGCTAATTATTTTAAGATCTTGATATACTTTGCTATTTAACAATCGAAGGTTGCACCGCTCTGTTGTTGTACCAGTTCTAAGACGATGTAATTATTATACTACTGATATTTACGCATAAACTTTTTTTGCTATTGTGAAATATCATGTATAGGCACTCCATAATGTCGTGCCAAGGATTGCATAAATTTTATGGAATTATGGATTTTCTAGAACAAAGTCTTTTCTTAAAATTAAAAGAAAACAAATAAATTAAAGCAATATAATGTTATGTTTACATTAAAAATCAACATACAACCATCCTGTTTCATCAAACGGATTAAAGCCGGAAGCTTAAATAAACTTTGTGAAAGCTTTCCGAATTGCTGCACTTCTCAGAATCAAAAATTCAATTTCACTTAAATTACACACAAAATCAAGTATAGTCAGTAACTATAAAAATGAAATGAACGATTATCCTTGAAAATTTCAACAAACGCATTTCGGAAGAATCAGCATTAATCATTATCATGACTTGAGATGTTGAAGCGTAAAACTTCCTGATAAAATGTGAACCCCAAACAACAACAAGATCAAGAGCGTGAGCACTGAAATCGCATCGACTGGTAAAATCGGGCAAGGTCGATCGCCGTTAAAAAATATTTTTTTGCTTAATCAATTGAACACTCGTTATCGTGTATTTTCTAGGTACATGAACATGGAGTGTAGTTGCTCATTCAAAATGCGCAATTTACAATAAATTTTTAAGAGAACGGAGTGGGATTCGCCAATATATAGTCATTCACGTTTTCAGCTTAGTGATGCAGCACCCCAGAGCGCAATCATTAGTAGTTGACTAGTAGTCAACTTGATCACACATAACATATAAAATTTACATTTACTTCGACCAATTCAATAATCAAACATTTATTAGAATGCAATTGTTTATACCATTCATTGTGTCAGTGCTTGTTGCATTATTATGCACAACAGTGTATGCTGCACCTTTCCTCGACAAACTTTTTGGATTATCCAGTGGTGGTAATGAATACAACAGTTACGGAGGATATGGCAGCAATACAGATCAATACGGATATAGTGGACAACGCGATAACAGACCAAGAAGCAATGGGGCTAGACGATACAAAGAGATTTGCAGAATTTCACATGGTCCAGATCCATTTTCAAATCCAACATCATTTCAAGGAGTGGTGTGTCCTTATTAGTTTATGTGTGCTGTTCAAAAATATGATTAATTTTAGTGTAAATGAGGTAAAAAAAAAAGTGTTTAATGTTAATAACGTTCATATTTTAAACTAATAAAATTATTGTGACGTTTTTGTTTCAATGGAAAACTGATTTTTGTCTTTAATGAGGCAAATGAAAATTAATATCCATATAGAGAAGTATAGGTAATTCAATCATTGCAACTTTAAACCCCTTTCCCTTTTAATATGCTTCAGCTGCTTCATTATTTTTATAAACAGGTACAAATGAATGTGCGTTGGAAGGAGGAAACCATAAAAAAAGTCCAGGATTGAGTACCGGGACTGTCGGTATTTTTGATTTATTCAAACCAATTAAGATTAAGGTACTTTTAAAATTAATATTTAAATTTTATTTTTAAATATACACTTGACGATCACATTACATATAAGAGTAATTTAATAAATACATATGTATTAAAAATGTTTGTTAAATGATAATAAACGTACTGCGCCTCAAATTATTCGAACAACAATCGATAAAAATTGTATAGGTACCTACTTACATTAATAATAACATGAAAATGTAATTACCATTTTTGGAATTCTATTCACGTCATGTCCAATTTTCGCCTTTATTTTAAGTGGAACCAAATTCAATCGAATTTATTCAAATCACAAACAGAACAAACTTTAAGAATTCAATCAACACAATAAATTCTTGTTGCTTATTGTATACCAAATGTCAACACAATTGCAGATATTACTTCCATAATTTGATGACCCCATCCCGACTGCTTGAAGCAATAAATGTTTGTTTATGTGTTTTACACAGCAACAAATCGGTGATAACATCATGATGACCAGGTGAAGGGAACTCTGGCCCTGAACGTGGCGTTTGTTCATCTGGCCCGCGATTTGATGATGCACTCGACGTAGCACCTATACCAGCAGAAGTAGATGCAGAATTCCTTATTTCATATATAACGTGAGTTCCCTCAATTGGTCGTGAGCTGTAAAGTTTTAAAAGTAAGTAAAAATTTGAAAAGAAAAAAAAAACACATACTCATATGTGTAAGCCACATCAGAACCATGATCACGTGCTCCTGGAACAATAAGTGCACTGTTTTTGGGTGTCATTAAATCATAATATCGAATACGCTGATCCAAACCACCAGTCAAAAGGAATGGACTTCTATCAACTACACCAGATAACAATCCACATACAGTTGAAGTGAACTGTAAATTTAAGAAACTGTTTTTAAAATGAAAATACAAAACAAATCTTTGTGATTACATTTCCAGTATATGAAAAGGGTGGTGAATTGCTGGCCCACAATGTGGTGTGTCTATCCCCAGTCTCAATATTCCAAATAGTTACTTCATTATTTCCATGAGATGCTGATATTAAAAGCGAAGGTTCTGTTGGATGGGGTAAAACTTTTCGTATTCTTGGCTCTTTGGGATGACGAATTTGGGCTGCAAATAATTAACATATTTAAGTAGATATTATGAAGATTAAAATTAAAACTACTTACCAATTGGAAGCCTAAATCTTAAATCCCAGCAAACATGCTTTCCACCACTAGTACCAGTAGCTAGCCACGAATTCGTTGGATTCAAACAGAATGTCGTAATAACTCCATCTCTCAAATGGTTTTGTAGCCTCCATGCAATACCAGGCATTCGAATGTCCCAGCAAACAATTGCTCCATAAAGTGTGGCATAAATGATAAGGCTATTAGAAACGTGCTCTGCCGATTGCATATCAACCACTGGCCCATCATCAGTTGACTGATCTGTTCTAGTGTTGCCAGTTAAATGACGTGCTTGCTGCAGAGCCATTTTTGATGAATTCGGATCAATTCTAAGCAACAACAAGGTACCATCCTTTCCACCAACAGCAATCGATTGTCCTGAGTCAGCAGCAGCAATTGCACAAATAGGTGTATTTGCACTGTATGCTTGTTTTGATCGATTAACGCTTTGATGGCCATCCATTTTGCTACAATCCCACAAACGTACCGTACCATCAACACTGGCACTTGCAAACAGACTACTAAACGATTTTAATGGTGCCATCTTGGTGACGGAAGCTTTATGCTCATGCAGATGAGCCACCAAAGTGCCATTCATGTGCCATGACGGTGGAATGGCAGAGTAATACACGGCTGGATTAAAATCACGTATTGATGATAATGCTTGGTAGCGACCTTTAACTTTTGTTTGTAGTGATTCCAATTCTTGACGACACTCTGAAATTCTCTCCTGCAAAAAGCTTCGCTCAGGCATACTGTATTCGGCCAACGATGAGGATGGTGTCGCTTGAATTTGTGTGCCCGATGTTGATTGATGAGGGCTGCTGGTCATACCAGCTGTGTTTCCAGAATCGTTGGGTGGTGTTGTGGGTGAAGTTGTGGCTGCATCCATGCCGCTAAACATGTGTTGCCAGTCAGAGGTGTCGTTTTCAGATTTTCGCGACTTACGATGATCGAGTTTGCGTTGTTCGATTAGAGTGCAATCATGGCCTTGCTTTTTGTTAACAAGCATTAGACGACCATTGGGTGGTGTTCTTTTTTCTGCTGTCTTATATTTGTGTAATTTAATAATGTGTGATCTCATGTAGAGCAGCTGCGTTTCGGAGAATTCGTTAAGACCTTCAGAAATGAGACGTCGGAAAAACTGAAAATACATTTATTGGTTACTTTGAATATAAGCAACATTTTCTGAAATATTTACGTTTCTTAATGACGTTCCAAAATCACCGTAATGTGGAATGACACCATCATCTAAAAGATTCCTGCTTAATTTTCGTTCATGCAGAACCCGGAATAAAATCTCTAAATCATTGAATCTGTTCAAAAAAAAAATAATAAAAAAATTATTTGAACAATAAAAACTATAACGGCTTACTTGACAACGTCATCATAAATATTTCTGGGAATCGGCGCATGAAGACAATCCAGCAAAATCTCTGGTTTGTCCACTTGTATTAAAGGACTCTTAAGATAATTTGAAATTGCAGGCATTATTTTGCACTGAACATCAATGGCACTCAAATGCTTAGCTGCTGTTGAAATGAGTCCACAAACTTCGTGGCGTATCCACATGTTAGGATGATTTAAAAAGCAGGCACAGTCTGAGATAAATTCAGTGAGACCAGGTTTTTGAATTAAATCCAAATCCGTTAATGCTGTCATAGAGCGAATTGACTTTGCAATAACAAACTCTTCAGGGTCACTAAGTCCTTGCTGGAGAAGTGGTGTTAGGATGTCAGAGCATTGCCAGCCAACAAATGCGGCCACACCAACAATACAGTCGAAAAATGAACCTCGCAAATTTCTATCCTCTTTATCGTTAAGAAAAGTGATCATGTGTGACAGAATAATGTCGTTGGCCTTTTGTCTACCAAAGAAAACACACAATTTTGTGATTCCAGACTCCATTAAAGTTTGTTTTACAATTGGTTGGGAATCGGTGAGTAAATTAGAGATTGTTTGTTGCAGCATCTCATGCAGGGTACTCAATTCTGATTCATATCGTGGGGTTGGCATGTCTGAGGGACATATCATTTGTGTTTGTTCCAAGAAATTCACAGCGGTCTCAGCTAAAGTGGCTGTAAATTAGTATAAAAATGTGTAAAATGCATTACAAGTTTTGAAGTAGAATGACAAACCTATATTTTTCGCGTAAGCAACACGCACAATAACAGAGCTGTCTGTAGCCATAGGAGCAATTGTTGGTAACACATATTCTGGGAAAACATTAGCGTCACTTCGTGGTAGATTGTGAACCATGCACAAGCAAGCAGTTAATGTATCCAGAGCAGAAACACGGACCCTTGGTGATAAATCACTTGCCAAGAAAAGCTGCAAAATGATGGTTAACAATAAAAATTAAATGATAATTTGTTTTAATTCAACTCACTATATATGGTAAAATTCTGTCCAGAATAGTTTCTGAAGATGTAAATTCAGCTAATTGTTGCAGAATCTCTAAACAACACAATTTTGTATTGCAATAATGTAGGCCACGAATACACGATGTTACAACAGTTGTTATCAAAATTAAACCATCATTTTCTCGTTTCTCCTTGTCCAATTTATCAGCCTCATTGTCAAAATTCTCATTCTGATCGGTGAGCCAACTCACAATTTGCTTAATATCTGTGTGCAGTCGCATTATCTTGTCATCTGGTGGCAGAATGGGAATTGAGGAAAACATTTGCAAATACGATTGCAAAAATGAATAAAAATATTCCGGAAACAGGCGATTACGTTCCTGATCCAAATAAAGTTCTGCAGAACGCCTTTCTTTGGGATTTCGACTAAGCATTGAGGCTAACAGATCACGCAACCTATCATTCTCAATTAGTTGCAAATGCTTTGTTACCAATTCCATGTCACCACTGCGGTAGGCCAGTAATTGGGAGAATTCAAAGGGGGCTGTACCCTCAGTCCAAAGTTCCAGTAACGCGCAACCTGCCGAGAATATGTCCATTTCGGGTAGAAGATTGCCAGTGTAACATGGACCGTCACGAATAAAAGAATCATCTACTATTGAATCAGTCATGAGTGGCCCATCATGTAGCACGACATTTGGAGATAATTTATCTTGATTTGATGGGTCTGAGGTAAATGTTTTTACGAATCTGGAAATATATCAAAATTTTGTTTACATTTGAAAAAACAGACAAAAATTATATTAAACACCTTTCTGGAGCGATGTAACAAGTTCTGCGACGACTTGTATCAAAGAAATAAGTATAATCAGCTGGATTATCTTCTGGTAAGTATGTTGGTTTAAATGATGCGAAATCAGATAAAAGGATCCAATTCCATGATGTGATCAAAATATTTTCCAACTGTTTAATAAAATGTCATAATTATTAACTTTTTAAATTCATTAAAAAGTATTTTTAAATACCTTAATGTCTCCATGACAAATTTTTTGTTTGTGGCACTGGTGCAAAGCGCACAGCACTTGGAATGTGATCCACTTCTTTTCCAAAGAAGTCAAGAACGGCCTTGTAGACACACGATCATATAAACTGTGCTTCACATACTCCCGCATAATAAGGCCTGCCTTTTCAGTGAGCTGTGGAATAAAAGAAAAGTGCACATAATTATACAAAATGCGTGTCAAATATCTTGCTACCATGTTTTAAAAATCAAAATAATAAAACGCAATTAGTAATCAGTATGTACTATTTACATACCACAACTCGTTGAAATGGCAAGCAATTGACAGCATTGGAGAGTCCTCGCTTAATAACTTCCAAACGATCAGCATGTGCCTCCAGCGGCAAGCTGGGATCATGCTTGACAAACACTTTAACAACAACGAATCCTTCATCGGAACGAGCACGGGCCACCTTAAAAAAACGAGTGCTTCCCATACTCGATTCATACTGTAGATCGGATTCAAAAGAGCCAGTCAAATAGTGTTCCACGGGATAAATCTGGGATGGGGCAATTCCCACCAGTTGGTTTCCCATAATGATAATGTTACTTTTTACAATTTAATGCAGAGTATTGTGTTTTCAAAATTAATTTCTTTTTATAATTATCACAGTGACAAAAATTCGTCAAGAAATGAGTTGTTTTTGTTCAGTTCCTCTTTTTTCTTTTGACATTAATATTTTTAAATGTACTGAAGACTATGTACGATGTTGGCAACAATTGAAGAAATATGTATATGGTTCTCAAGAAATGTATGTATATATATGTTGTGCGGTTTCAACCGAATCGATATATAGTATATTTTCTGTTTTTTGGTGTGGTAAATTGTAATCTTTTTGAAATTATATATTATTGTTATGAAAATGACACACAAAATACATAAATAAACATAAGGGTATTCAAAACACCTATATTTTCGTTTTGATTATTAATATGTAACATTCTTTTGATGAAATTTTTTAAAACAACTTGCATTTTGAAATGAAACTCATGAAAAGAATAATATAAATTGAGAAATACCCTGTAAGCAATATATACAAACCTTCACATGTGACATCCGCGCGGTTCACTTTGGGTGTGGTGAATTAGCTTCCCAAAACCGCAAGATGTATACATCCACATTCCACAGTGCACCGCGTTAATCTCAATTCACCAATTTCCTTCTTTTCTTTCCAGTCAGTGCAAAGGTAGGACGTGTTCTTCTCAAAACATATAAACTTTTTACCAAAATTAAAAAAAAAAAAATGGACTTTATCTCTCAAGTAGTAAAATTTAAATCAATCCAGTGTCTTTGATTATTTTAAGTATATTTTAATGGCACCAAAACATCGGATGATATCGATAAAATTTGATTAATTAGCTAACCTCAAAATGTGTTTTTGCAGAATAAACTGTCAAGATGGTTAACGGCCGGATACCTTCGGTATTTTCCAAGACATATGTCACACCTCGTCGTCCATACGAGAAGGAGCGTCTCGACCAGGAGTTAAAAATCGTTGGCGAATACGGTCTCCGTAACAAGCGTGAGGTTTGGCGAGTCAAGTACACTTTGGCCAAGATCCGTAAAGCCGCTCGTGAGTTGCTCACTCTTGAGGAGAAGGATGATAAACGTCTTTTCCAAGGTAAACACAATGCTTTAAATATTATGTAAAGAATAATTTTTGAGTGCTGCCTGGTTTTTTTTTTGCAAATCAATTGCATTGCTGATTTAGCCCTACTTAACCATGTGTGCATTTTTAAAATTAACCTTAAATGTGATGAACTTACAAATAGCAAATTATTCTGACACTTCTTGTCTGAAAACTAACTATGTTGAGCTTTTTATACTGCCTGAAAATATTTTTTTTTACAAAAATACTGTTTAATATTCTTAAAATTAATTTATTCTTAAATATTTTTAGGTAACGCACTTTTGCGTCGTTTAATTCGCATCGGTGTCTTGGACGAGGGACACATGAAGCTCGATTACGTTCTCGGTTTGAAAATCGATGACTTCTTGGAGCGTCGTCTGCAAACACAAGTGTTCAAGCTTGGACTCGCCAAGTCCATTCATCATGCTCGTGTGCTGATCCGTCAGAGACACATTCGGTAATTATTTAGCCAAAAGACAACACAATTGGATTACTCCTAAATGAGGTTATGTGCTAAACAGACAAATCAAATCAAATTCAATGAGACCACTTGGCATGTGGCGCATTAATGCAGTAGCCCTTGTTTCAACGTCTTGAAAATTATTGAGCATTAATTGTTCTTTGACTTGTCGTAAGTATGAGAAAAAAGTTTCTTGAAGCGTTTTCAGTCCTCATCTTGTGTTGTGCCTTCAACTTAATGCAACTGTTTTAATTGTGATTTTTTTTTTCCGACAAATATAGTGTCCGCAAGCAAGTTGTGAACATTCCATCCTTTGTGGTGCGTTTGGATTCACAAAAACACATCGACTTCTCCGTCAAATCACCCTTCGGATCTGGTCGTCCAGGTCGCGTCAAGAGGAAGAACCTTAAGAAGGGCGCTACTTCAGGCGCTGCTGAAGAGGAAGAGGAAGATTAAGCTACTCAGCGCTATTTTATTTAATGTTTCTTAATTACTTACAACATGATGTTGTAAACGTGATTTGGATATTGTTAATAAAATTGATTTCTACCTACACATTTCACTTCTTTTTTTAAAATGAAGTTTTTAGTTTTTTTTTTGCTATTTCACAAAATTTTTCTAGTTTAATTATTTAGACATTTCTTGTTTTAAGTAAGTGTTGAAACTTGTGGAAAGCTTGGAATCATTTTTTTAGGTACAAGAGCGTACTTATTTCGTTCGTGATGAATTGGAAATTAAGATCTAAGTAAAATATTTACTAATTTTGTTGTAAATTTCTAATTTAAATTTATGCACATCTTACCTACGGAATTGAAAATGTTATATGCAAGGGAATTTCAAAATTATTTTAAAAACTGTTTGCCAGGTATTTACACTTTTAGCCAATTGCGATGTGCGCCATAAAGAGAAGCATAAACAAGATTAGACTGATATCAATTTAATTCAAATAACAATGATTTATAATAATAAAGAACATTTTGGTTTATAATTACATTTTTCTAAATAATTGATCACAAATTTGTATTATTATAGTTCTGCATATGCGCACGAATCTAGAAGTATTGAAAACACATTACGAAAGGGTTTTCATTCCCCAAATCCAATTCACGTAAATTTCAAAAACAACCCTCGTTTAAGCAGCTGCAGTTTGAGTAGTATTCGCGGCTCTGGCTTGAGCTTCCAACTCAATAGCAGCTAATCCAGCCAGAACAGCACGTAATTGCATCACCGAGCACCTTTTGTACTGCCAATAGGTGTTGGGTGTGCTGATTAATTTCTCACATGCTTGGAATCCGGACTCATTGTCCACAAGCAACTGTAATGCTGCATCCTGAAGATCCGCTGGCAGTGTGTTATCCTCTACTTTCTTAAGTACTGCTGTTTCAGCCACTGCACGTAAATCACCACCGGCTATTCCAAAGCCTGCCATACCCATACCAAATCCACCAAAGCCACCGAAGCCAAATCCTTGTGCCTGCAAATAACAATAATAATTAAATAAATTTATGTTGCATGATGTGCCATCGAGTCCTCCTTGGGTGTCGTACGTTCTAGTGATCCCAGGTAGGGATTACTATTAACGCTGAGCAATGGATGACGTGGATGTACTTACATTAGAGACGGCAACAATGGCACAGAGTGCAGCCAAAAGAATGAAAAACTTTGCCATATTAATTGAAAGTAATGTACGTTTGATACAATAAGTCTAATCTTCGTTCGAAATATTTAGTCGTTGCTCTTGCCTATATGAAGCTGGAGCTTGCGTATTAAGTACTGATGTTGAGATATGAGCATCGTTGGCATTTTATAGTTACCAACCAGCCACTTTAGTAGATAAGAATTAAGATTATACCACGAGTGTAATTAATTGCCAGCCCCATTTTTGTTGCTGTTCTCGTTTTTTTCTCCCAACACCTAAACACTAATTGTTTGATTTGCAGCGCAATCATCAGGGAAACTATAAGAATATATTGTGCGAACACTTAATAACTGTAAACATGTTTTTCTGTGCGTTCAACAATAATAAGATATTGTGATGGCACAATATTTTCTAAAAGGTGTTGTCATAAGTATACTCATGCATAATACACCAATCGGAGGTGATGACATTTGCATTGAGAAGGATGACGCCGCTCATTAAATGATAGCATGCTGCATGAGGCATGGTCTAGCCCATGCCCCATAGTGTTTGTATGATAAATTGAATGGATCGTTTTGGGTGATGAGTGGAAACGCATTGGCAATTTTAACTATAAACCCGGGCAACGAAGGGGTTTGTGGAAATTGTGAAACGTACATGGAATGACTCGGCGTGCCCATGTGTACGCATAAATTGACCGAAAAGGGTCACAAAATCCAATTTATATTTGCAAGCAATGTTATGACCTGGACAACCATTTAAAGTGTAAGGCTATTAAGTTAAGGATTTGAAGTAGAACCAATGGTTATTATGAGAATGGATATAGGGTTCTGTATCAACCATCAATCATATTTTAAATGCTATATAGGCTTACGGATTCTTATTACATATATGAGGAATGTTGACAAATCGTACATGTATTATGGAGAGGCTCAGGTGGAGAATATGCAATGTGGTTATCTTGGAGAGATTAGGATGGCAAATGTTGGATGATGAGGTAAAGGGTAAGGTCACTAGAGAAATCAATTACCTTGTATCATTTACTTATTTATATTTAAGGGTGAATTTATAGTAAATTTTTAAATAATTGTTTAATAAAATCGCATGAAAATAATTGTTAAACGGAACAAGAAATTATACAAAATAATGAGTAAACAATGCGACATTGCACCGGAACATGAACATAAATCAAAATGCAATTTTGTTGACATCAAATGTTCCACTTGATAACACCTATTTAACTGTGCAGCGTTCTGACTCATTCAATCATCAATTGCGAATAACTATAAAAACCATCATCGCCTTGATTACAATCCTCTATTTGCTAAATAATATTTTTCTAGATAAAATAATCTTCACACAGTGTTTGTGTACTTCCATATGATAAAATTTCCATTTGCGTAATTATTTGCATATGTCGCAATTTGAAAGATTATTAATACTGCACAATCAACAACTTGCATTAAGATAGTCTTTATGTTACAACTTACCACACATTGCAATCATTGCCCATCTTATCAGCGAATAGCAACATTTAGTTTACATAAAAAGGTATAAATTTTGCTTATAAAGATGAGCATCCCAATGAACAGTAATCAGTACAATCTGAAGCTTAATAAAAGTATAAGGAACAAAGTTGAAGCCCATTCTAGAAAATATTCTAATAAAAATCATAAACAACATGGCAAAAATAATCATTGTGCTAGCAGTGATGAGTTTTGTGTTTGTGGCCAAGGTACGGCAAAAGTTAAGACAAACATTTTAAAGTTGTACAAAATTTATTTCAAACAATTGCGTCTTCTTTAAATAACAAAAGATTATTTTTAAGGGTCAAGAGGCAACACCACAACCAGCTGATTTAAATGCTGCACTCAATGAAGCACTACAATTTAGTGATGTTGTGATAGCCACAGTTCAAAAAAGAATCTTTACTACTGTACTACCCGATGATTTAAAGGTACCTACATACAATTAAATGCAGTGAAGGTTAATTAAAATTGTAAATATTTTACACTGAAATTTCAACAGCTAGCAGCCGAACAAATTTTAAAAGACACCAAAGATGGAATTAATGAATGTGAGAATCAGTTAAAGACAGTACAACTTATCTGGCATTACAAAGTTTGTGCATCAACACAATTAAGGGTGTCTTTGTCACGAATTTCGGAACTTGAAGTAGAGGCAGCTGCCCGTAATTCAACATCTAGTGGTGCGACTGGTACCATTGCCTAAGAATCAAAGAAGTTAAGTCCATAGATATTAAAGTAATAATGCATATTTAGGCAATAGCCATGTTGCTATGATTGTGAGAAGCTGTTAAAATTTTTCTAATAAAACCATTCGCAGATGATTTAAGTGACACAGTTTTATGTTCTACTATGAATCCAAGTGGAGTTATGCTAATGGAGTTATGTTAATATATATATATGTTGATGTATATCGACCTTTTTTTAAAGAGACCCGATCTTTGGTAAAACGTCATGTAAAACGGCTGTGGAGGAAATATTTATTGAATAGATTCACTGATGAAAGACCTTTTGTTGCACTTTGTTTGTATTAGAGGAAATGTGAGGAATGATTTGAGAAAATGTTTTTTTTAATGCTCAGCATTTTAGAGGCATCCATGCCAAAATGTTACTCAACCGAGCTTCCCGAAAACAAACAATATCAATATGAAGATTAGCATTTTCATCTAATATTAAAGAAACAATTGTAATCAAATGTTTGATTATAAAATTATTACGATAGTATACTATAGTCTATGGCATTGGGACAGTTGGATATCATGCACTCCTTTGCTTGTTAAATAAGGCTCCAGGTCCCAAAAATTCCGATTGAAATTTGATGAAAGTATAGCGCACATTCTAAAAGATCCAATAACAATAATTATGAGTCATTTTAAAAATATTGTGCAATGTGCTCGCAATGATGAGTTTCGTGTTTGTGGTCAAGGTACGAACAAAACTTAAACAAACATATTAGAGTTATACAAACGGTATTTGAAACTATTGCGCCTTGTTTAAATCACAAACGTTTATTTTTTAGAGCGAAGACAAACCAATTAAAGGTTAAATGGTATTGAAAATTTTGTGCATCAAGGGCGTTTATGTCACGAGCTTCAAGACTTGAAATACAGCTGCCGCAATTCAACATTAATTGCGATTTGCGATTGTGTGATTGGTACCATGACCTAAGAAGCAAGGAGTTAAGTCCATAGATATTAAAGTAATAATGCACATTTTGGCATAATCCATGTTGGTTTGATTGTCAGAAGCTGTTTAAATTTTTGTAATAAAATCAGTTGCTTTAAGTGACACAGTTTTACGTTCTACCATGCCTCCCAGCGGAGCAACTTTTATTTTTGGTGCTTTACTGTATGTGTGTATGTGGAACTTTTATAAAGGCATACAAGCAAAACGGCGGACGAGAAGACATTCATTGAAACAAAAAGAGCTTTTGTTGCTCTCTGTCGGAATTTTAGCCCTTTGTCTTAGGGGAGTTGTGAGGGATGATTTGAGCAAAAGTTTATTTTATTTTAAATACTCTGCATTTTAGAGGCATCCAAGTTGACAATGGAAAAGTTTTACTCAACTGAGTATCCCGAAAACACTATAAACACGTGAAATAAGCGTATTTGTACATAGTATTAAAAAAAATTAAAATAAAACGTTTTATTAGAAAGTTAATTAGTCTTCTTCGTTGGTTTCCCCTGCCTTAGAACAGTTGCTCTTCGAAAAATATCCCTTTTTATATCAATAGCTGTTTGAATGTCACGGCACTCCTTTGCTGGACGAATAAGGCTCCAGGTGCCGAAAATTGTATCAGCCCCATCACATTTTTTGCAAATTCCTTTGCAAAAATAATTTAGAACAAGTTATTATAATTTTAATTTACAGTGTACAAATTAAGTGTTACATACCAGCAAATGTAGCCAATACGTTTTGTTTGGGTTTGAAAGCGGTGAGATAGAATGGACCACCACGTTCTTGCAGGGTGGAACCACTACATCTCCAATCCGCTTCAATGAACGAAGGTCCACGACGAGCTGGGCTGCGATCTGATAATTTAACTGCCAATTGTTTTGATGAATTAACTACAGTTATATCAAATTTAAGGCCGATTATTTCTGAGTTCCATACACCTTGAATATCACATGGAATCCCTGAAAAATTAAATCGTATACACGTTTAACTATCTTAATTTTAACCAAAGTGTACCTTCGGGCGTTGATGTACCACCTTTAGCTAATAATTTGATTGATTGTAATTCTTGCAGGACACGCTCGAGAACCTCAGTTAGATTTGATTTCGAAATTGAAATGGAAGAGTCCTCTTTCGATTGATTCCTAAGAGTTTGTAAACAAGGGTCACTCTTTTCCGGTGTTAAATTATTATGATTTGATGTTTTTTCAACTTCGTTTAATTGTTCCGATTCTATTGGAGACTGTCCTTCTTTTGTGTCTGTGGATGACGGTGCATTTTCTGTTGAAATTTTCAATATAAAGATTCTTTCAAATTGCATACAATTTTAAATACTAACCCCCTACTGGTGTATCTCGTCGAATTAATTGAAATATTTTGGAGATTTCACTTGCAATTCGCTCGTTATCCTCGTCACTTAGTTCTTCTTCAGTTCCATGTATCGCTTCGATTTCATCATTTCCAGTCGTCGTGTCTTTGATGCCATTGAATGAAAATGCTTCCCCAGGCAGAAATTCCGAATTTTCAGTGTTGCGCTTATACACAATGGGATTGATGAATGGTTGCTTCACGTTTTCCTTTGACGAATGCTTCAATCGTGTCGATTTTAATTGATCTGTATAGAAACTTCGCTCAGCTCTTTCGTTGCTCACCATTAAGGGTAGGTTTGCTACTGCTGTTTCTTCAGCTGTTGATCGACTTCCATCTTCCTCCGGTTCACCCTCATACTCGTAATCCTCTTCATACTTATAGGGAAGTGCTTTTACACAATGAGTTATAAGAATTATACACATAAATATAAAATAAAAGTTTGAAAAGTTGAAATGCATCATTACAAAAGAGTAATTCAACTATAATTAAATAAGGAATATATGACTGCACAAACAGAATGAAAGGCTTTATTGTTTTTTTTAAGTTGCTTAGTTTATTCCTAATAAAAGTTCTTTATCAAAAAGTTTCCAAAACATAAAAAACAGTTGTTCAAGAGAGTAAACTAAAATAAATTCAATAACTTAGCAAACCTTGTACTATACTTACTTTAAAAATTATAAGTCGGATAAGTTTTTGTAAAACTTATTTGATTAAAACTACATTTATTGCAAGAACAACAAACATCACACTGCACTTTTCAATTCTGCCAACGTCTCTTACACCAAACTATATTGACGCCAGTGAAACTTTTACCATGCTTTTATGCTACACGAAGCTAGTCTATGTACAATGTACATATATTATATATATAATCTCTACATAACATAATATTTCTTGAACCAAAAAACAGCATTCACTATAAGAAATCGGCTGAAATGTGTAAGTTTTTTGCACCCCTCCGGAAACATGAAAAATGTTCATGGCACTGCAAATATAAATCACAAAAATACGACAGAAAAATGCTTTCTCTGTCGTGCGAGATAAACAACATAAATATTATTATTTGGTAAATATATACATGCGGGGTTGTATTGTCTTAAAAGTAGAATGCTGAGCTTTGCCTAAGACATTTGCAAATAAAAAAGCCAAAAATAAAAGTTGTGTTGAGTGTTTGATCGGGATGATTGCTTGAAAAGTTGTATTTAAAACTTTGTCGATGAGTTATTGTGAAGTATTAAATAATACCATAGTAGAGATCATGGAGGGTGGCTGTCTGTGAATGTAATAGACAAATTGACAAGGAGACGACTAACATTTGAAATATTTTGGCCTGTCAAGTGAAAAAGGGGAAAAATGATTTTGCATTAAATTGATACACTCTCAAGTCAATATTAATTCTTAGTTTTGTTGAAAGAGTTTGAATAGAGCATTATTTTTTCTTGAAAACTTTACATAAAATTTAAAAATAGTCGAACAAATTAATAATTCAAATATAAACAAAAGTGGAAATAAATCTATTTTTTGTAATTACTTCAGCACCCAATAGTCCTTGGGGTTAAAGAAAGAAAGAATCAGAAAAGCTGCCCACAAAACAAACAACTGCGCTCAAGTATATTGCAGTTGAAAACAAATTAATTTACAATAATTACATATTTAAAATGAACTCGAGCACGACTCTTCTCAATTTTCCGCACTCTGGTGGTTTGTATGAAAAGGCTTATTGTGGTATTATAGATCCATACTGTGAAATATGCAGCTCTGCACTTTGGAGAGCATCATGGTAGCATAGTTTGCAGCAGGATACATTCGCTTACCACACACCTATTATATGCAGGCATTGATATTACACAAGTAAATATGCTCGGGGATGCAATATGCAAATATGATTAAAAATTATAATGAATTTCAGTGCTGAATTATCCCAGTGGCTAAAATAAAATTTCAGTTTGTCCTTTTAATGTTGCGGTTCTTTTTTATAGTTATTACTCTCTCCCTTTGGCCATATTCGTGTATTAAAAGCAATTATTAAAAATATTGTAACAACATTTTTTAACAATTTCACACTGATATGGTTGGCATATGGAAGAATGTTTAACGTTCGGATTTCTTTAGCTTTTCCAAACGCACGAAATGAGATGAGTACACACTACACATAGAGTGTGTGCGTGGGTTGATTTTAAATATCGATTGTAAACCACACAATATCCTGTCAACAATGGTATATATATAGGACATTTTACAATGACAACAATGAGGGTAGCTAGAACAACATTCAATATATCCATTTCCCGTTTATTGTATTTGTATACATGACTTCAATGAAAAATAAAGAGAAGATAGATGCCAACAATAGGTTTCAAATCAAATAATTTGAATTTTCGTCCTTAAATCGACAACACGTGAGTTCGCGCGCCTCCATTCGTCATTATTCACCTGTTCATCGGCAAAACCTCTAAATCTTATATGTTTTTATGTATGGCAGACAGCAAATAACTACCCTTCTCCATATACATTGGTTCGTACACTATATAAGAAGGTTTCGTGACAGGAATTTAATAGAATATCCTATTCACCAAGGATCTTTTATATGGTTGTTCCGTGTTAGTATACACATATTGTCTTTACTATAAACAAATTTATGTTGTTGTGCTGTTTGAGTTAAGTGTGTATAATGACAAGAAGACGCTATTCGCGATAAAAGAGCCTTTGTGTATGCCATCGCGAGTCTATTGTGTTGACAACCACAAACAGAATTTATAGGTAGACCTAACAATATACATATAGGAGTACATATGTTCATATGGAAACAAATGTGAACGACACGATGATGTAATCAAACAATTACCCTAAAGCTGTCTCATGCATGCTAACTTTTTAATTACAATTAATTGTATGTTGACACCGTTTAAGGTTACTGCTATATTGAATTAATATGTGACTTTATTGTGAGCGTCAGCTTTACTGCCATATACTGGTCACAAATTTCTTCCACACCATTATCATTGCTGTTATACAGTATATGCATATAAGAAAAGCACCACTTTCAATATAAGAGTCGCTTCTGGACCTACCCCAACATTCCGAAACAACTGTTAAGGTTGTTGGTTCAAATTATAGTTAAGCAGTATAGCCACATAAGTGTATGTCAGAAATATAACCTCTGTAGAGTCAGCTCTTATGAAACATTGTCAAGATGCATAACATTTTTCAAAAACAAATATTAACAATTACATCAAATTCTCAATAAATGTATGCAATAAAACATTTAATCGCTATAACAGGCGTTGTGTAGGTGCGCTAAAATGTTAAGCTGTCGTTAAATTATACTAAATGCTGCGCCGTTAAAATGTGAATCAAAATAAAGCATATATGTAACAATGTAAGTCTGCAACATAATCGGTGACATAAATTGTAACTCGTCATATTACTTACAAAGTCAAGCAATTTTGAAATATTATCATTATTAGGAATACTTATATATACATAATACAGAGGCTTAAAGTTTAACACACATATTAACAATCAGACCAACCCCTTAGACATTTCCCCAAAGGAGTGATCTTGCTAATACTAATGCCTAATGCCGTAGTCTGTGCAATAAAGATCATTATCATTAAAAGTTTTGATTAACAATAAACTCTCGCGCATTTAATTACGTATACCTCGTACATACGTACATTGAACGCGCGAATAAGTATGTAAATTCGCAAACATGTAAAATATACAAGTTTGTGTTATGAGTATATGTTATGTATAAAATATATGGTGCAAAGTTTAATTGAGTCATCAACATTATGAGGCACCTCAAAGGCCCTTAAAATTATATATATTATAAATTTTAATGTGCCTCCTTGGTGTATTAAGAAATTACCTATTAGGCATAAACTTTGTGAATCAATATCTCGTGGATATTAAGAAAGTTTCACTCGTATGTATATCCTCAAATTTCAAAAATATTGACTTATATTACATGTATAGACTGAAGATTAAACATAATATAGCTTTTGGAATTAATAAATCTGACCATAAATATTTGGGTATTGCTTTAAAAAGAATTCAATATTAAAATTTATGAATGCTGAAGTTACTATTAAAAAATGTTATCGCATCAATAAACAGCAACGTCACTTATTTATGGAAACTTTACCACAATGGTCAATGAAACACAAAATTAAAAGAGAAGCCGGGAAGACGATAGATTTTCTTGCACAATGAAATTTTTGTTGCACATAATGCACATTTACAACAAAAATAACTTTCATTGTCGCTGTTTGTTTACGAAGCCGTAAATAAATATCCTTTTCACAGAAGCTATTACACATATATATGCTATATTAGGTGTAAGTTTGAGTTATATGCATGTGAAAATAGTTTGTTACGCAAATATAGATATTTTCGGTGTACGCCGTACGTCGGACCTTGAAATTTCCGATTTCGACATTGAAATGTTGAGCATGCTTTTTTGTCTCATTTAAGCCTACAATAAAAAAAATTCAAAATTTTTTAAAGTTTCTGAGATTTAAAAATTTGACCTTGAATTTTTCGTTTTTGACCTTGAAATGTTTTGCAAGTTTTCTTATCTTATTTAATCCTACAATAA
The DNA here is from genome assembly GCA_963854165.1 of Sylvicola cinctus. Classification (NCBI taxonomy): domain Eukaryota; kingdom Metazoa; phylum Arthropoda; class Insecta; order Diptera; family Anisopodidae; genus Sylvicola; species Sylvicola cinctus. The sequence goes on from OY974084.1 coordinate 20,802,828, forward strand.
TCAGAATTTTTTTTTTTGATATTGTGTTAAGTAAAGTGTGTAATAGAAAAGTGGGGTTTGCTTTTGTCCACCTGCTTTTTGACCAGATGGAAGATATATGCAGTTTTGTTTAGGATACCTTGAGGATTAATCATTGTGAAAATAAAGAAAATCGTAGGACCCATTTTTGAGACCCAATACAAGAAAATCTGCCCATTTCAATAATTTGACCTTGAAGCATCTGACCTTGAAAAATCAAAAATCGACTCGTTTTTCTCTAATATCTTACCAAAAAAAAATTCACACAAATCGGACCAGTTGTTTAGAATTTTGTTTTTCAGCCATAGTACGGCGTACATACGTACATTTTGCACATTTTTTCTAGACCACTTTTTTTGGGCTCAGGGGGTGTCAAAACGAGATTCTGCATCGTCAACTTTTTTTCCGAAAATAGTCGGAATACCAAAATTTATATATGCCCTTGGGGTCGTATATAAATAAAAAAAAAAAAATTGTTGTTATATGGTCACTAAAAGTCATGATTCCAAACTCGTGCAATACACAATCAATTTAATAGTGATAACTTTTAACTGATAGAGATCACAACGAAAAAGTTTCGACATGCAAAAAATTGCAGCTAAATACACCCCATATAGCATTTTGTTGCCCCCTTGTCGTAACAAGACATTTTATCAAACATATAAATTATCATACAACATGACAACTTGAATGTATATTGTCTTCCCACGAACATTTAAATGATGCATCGTTCCAGTGGTGCATGAAAACCACATTTTAGCAAAGTATATTTGTGCGATATATGAAATGAAGTAACAATGTATGCTAAAATAGCGTCCATTATTTATCCACTCTCACAACATGGGCACTTTATGTTTAAGCGTTTTAAAGTTTATATCATTACACATCACACAACAATCCCTTGTTGCAAAATGAGAGCAAATACAAACGTGTTTATGTATGAGACATTGTAAACTATATAATATGCAACCTCTCAGTAGGGTGCTGAAAGCGTCTGCAAAGATGCGTCGCGTTCATTCAAGGATTATGCCGGCGAGTAACTATTAGCAACAGAGAATATGGGAAAGATAGTATGCGTGTGGTTTTGTTTCCACTGTTTAAAGCTTGGTCTCTATGGTATTAATGATCCGAGGCAGAATAATAAAGAACACATTCACAAAACTCTAGTATTCCATGAAATGAGTATGTTGAGGTTTGTAGATGGTAACAAACTTGTTGCAATCATTTCATTATAATTACATTTGTATTATAATGTCATGCAAATTTAAGCTGACCGTTTGTGTGAAGCCTTTAATTGTATAATTAAGATAATTAGAAGAATTTAAAAGATCGTTGAATGAACGAAAGAGCAAACGCAATCAATTTAAGCGCCGATAAAAATGTGTGAGAGGGTGCAGAATTTTTGGGCAGCGATGTTGAATTGGGGATATAAAATAAAACATTAATATCTCATTACACAATTTCTGAGATATAAAAGCGACGGCAATTTGAGTGAATTTCTTTTGATTGCATGCAATTATTATAATAATAAACGTGCGATATCAATTTTAGTTAAAACACTAGTTGCACTCCTTGGTTATAATGTTTTTTTTTTGTTTTGGTTGTCAGTAAACAAATTGAAATCGTAAAGGATGCAAATGCATATAATTTGATTTTTACTTACAGAAGGCTTTTCACGTTACCATACCTGTTTGAGAATATACAATGAGGCGATTTTGCATCAGGAGAATAAAAAGGTAAGGTAAAGTAAAAACCTTCACTTTCAATATTAAGCTTTTATTGAAGCTATTACTGCGAGTATATTTAAAATCATTTCACATCAGTGCCATCAAATAATTGAGTAAAAACTATTAGACACTCAATTTTACTAAAATACATCGCAACCCGCGGGTGTAAATTTATATACGACTGTTGCTTAACTACTGTTTAATAAAAAATTTCTGAGTATGAAAAATGTGACCTCGAAATTTCTGAATTTTGACCTTGATTTTTGGAACTAAAACAAACAGTTTTTGAATTATTTTCATTATATAAATATATATGGCTTTGAAATGTTCTGCAAGTTTTCTTATCTTATTTAATCCAAAACAATTCGAATGATTTTTTTTGTTATTGTGTAAGGTGCCTGAGATAGAAAAGTGGGGTTCAGTTTTGTCCACTCCCTTTTTTGCCAGAATGATCAACAAACGGAATATAAGATAAATGCAGAATAGCTTTACGAATAATTGTTGTGAAAATGTCTTCATATCCATCAAATAGTGCTGCTTCTTCAGGTCGTAATTCCAATCTCGGCCGTTTTCAAATGCTTTTATTCCTCCTTTTGTGCTTCAAGCACAACTACATATCGTGGATATATATTTTCATTTTATTGTAATGTTCTTATATAAATTATCAAGTCGACCCTCAACTTCACTTTTTCACTATTGGTAAGAACACTTCCGTATAAATTCAATATACGATTCTTAAAAACATCTTTATCCTTGTTGCAGTCGAAAATAATTTCTGCACAAAAGCTAACCAAAATTTCAGAATAGTTTGGTCTTCATCCTTTATGGTAATCTGTAGTTATATAGACGAAAGATGCTTTTTATATAGGATCATAGTATTATATGATAATTGCATTATTGAAGTGAAATTTGTAGTTTGATTAAATGTTGGATTAAATGCACAGAAATATTTGGTTTTACAAAAACGTAAGTATGGGAGTGAAAATGCCGGTTTTTTATTTTGTGCATTGCTTTTGAATACTATAATTATTTATTCAATCGACTAGCACTGCTGAACCACTGAATCTATCGCAAACATCTATTCACACTATGAACGCTATGAACGAAGAAGTATTTATATAAATAAAAATGAGCTTACTACGATTGTTTGTTTTATTGAAATGTTATTTTACAATTCGGGTTACGGGTGCTAACGGGTTTTAAGATATTCGGGATTATGGCCCGTCAAAATTTCCCGCGATTCATTTCGTGATTCAAAATTTTAAATTGTCGAAATTTCAGGTTGTAGGAATGTTCAATTTTAGGTACTATGGATATTGGACCAATTGCCATAGAGTTTTGACTAAAACACAAGATTCTGCTATCTTTGGAGGCGTTAATATTTTTATTCACATGGCCTTTGGACAAGGGAATATATTTTAAGAGTTTTTCTATTCAGAGTTTTAAAAAAATGGTTTACTGCATATGTACTTTGGTCCATCACGGCCGAACCACTGAAGCTAATTATTTTATATTCATGTGTTGACCCAGTAATTGATGGTAATAAAATCAGTTTCAGAAAGAAGTATTTATGTAGGGAATAAATTAGCCTACTACGATGTGAGTGTTTTTCGATTTTGGCCAACCGAGATGTAATTTGACAAGATATCAGTTTACGGGAAATTGGGTGCCGGGTTTGACGGGATATTCTCCAATCACCATACATATTTATGGCCCCACGAAATTTTATTTTAGCGAAAAATATTATGTTGGGATTTTAACTTCGTCTGAATTTCAGGTTTGAGGATTGAGGTTAACTTGATTTTGGACGTATGGCAAATAGGATTATGGCCAATTAGAATTTTGAAATTTGAATCGGTGTCGGGTTTCAGGGTTGCCGGGATTTTAGTTTTGTATTGAGTTTTAAGATACTAAAAGAGAAAATAAACTTTGAAAAGAACTTAGAAAAACACAATAAAGAGAAAAATAGAAAAAAGAAAGAGAAACTTAAATTTTAGTGGCTTAATGTTGATGTGGTTTCCTTTGACCGACTGCCGGTTCAAGTGCGTTGTGAAGTTGAGTACAATATATTTTTTTAGTGCATAGTGCATATAGTATTATTTAAAAAATATACATATTTTTTTTAATAGAAAACTTTCAACTTTTTAGCAAATCCAGCATACATATTGACAAAAAAAAATTATTTGTTTGTATTATGTATGTACTATGTATATACAAAAACAAGTAACAAATTCATTTTGCAAAAAAAAAAATCGAAAAATAGTCAGAAACCGCATAATTTGACGTTTCGTACCACTTGCACTAAGGTGCATTTGCACATTTTTTCTGGGCCATTCTTTGGACTCGGGGGGTGTCAAAACGAGTTTCTGCATAGTCAATTATTTTTCCACAATTTACCATAAAATAAATCATTTTTGATTTCAAACATTCTGAAAAAAAATTATTTCTGTGGTAAAGTGCATAATGTCAATAACATTTCAAATTTGTTATTATTCAAAAAATAATAAACATTCATTTAAATGAAAAGTGAGATATTATACATATACCAACCTACTTAAAAGTTATTGACACCAAATAAAGTTTAACTTCTATACTTAGTAGATTAATAATAATAATCCACACAAATTTCAATTCAGTGAATAACTGTCCACGACAAAGATCTGTACGAGCAACAATTTGATTATACCACAAAAAGGGACTCAAACGGTATATGTAGAGTAAATGCTTTTACTTGTTTCTTCTGACACTTTATCAACAAAGCTCACTGCACAAGATATAGATATATATGTATTTAAGTGTGGTATAGGAAATTTTATATTTATCTCGAAACCAAAATCCATAGATGTCTTTGCCTGTTGTGTTGGTGTTTTACCGCTCCTTGCTGATTCAAATAACGCACCACTGTTTGGTAAATAGAAAATGGATCTTCATTGTAGATGCAAGGCAATGCGAATGTACTGAATGTAAGTATAAAAGGGGTTGCCGTGAAAGATATGGGTCGGATAAAATGGAGGGTGGACACTTTTGCCAGATTCAAGTTATTTGGGCCGGGGAAAAGTGGGTTTTAGATATATTAAATAAAAGTAACGAGTGTAATATGTGTCTGCATAATTTTGGTATACAGCGGGAATGGTTAAAGCCCTCGCAAAAATATTATACCACTTTGTAAATTGGAAGGGACTTGAATGTGCTTTAATAACAAACACAGATCATCATACACCGATGATAAGGGTACATTTCCGAAGGGTTTTTCTAAAATATTTCGATCGAAACCAATTTAACCGTCGCTTTTAAATTATTAGAGTTAATTGCATTATAAAAAGGATTGTAATTTAAATAGAGGGTTTGATAATTAAAAAACAATATAATTTTTTGCAAGCACGAATATCCGCATTGTTTGAATTTTAAGCATTTGGCCCAATTTTTCAACATAGTGATAGGTACGCGGATTGATATCTTCTTAAACTCCTAAGCATATATTTCCGCAAAACGACTATTGTTTAAAGAAGATAAATATTATGACTGGCGAAAAGTCGCAGCGCTTAAGGCGAATACGCCATTTTCAAATCAAAACTGATATTTCCTCGGAAATAAATTGAATCATGTCCCGAAGCAGACCTTCCGTGTCGAATTATGCCAATACACCACGTCTCTCATCGCATGCATTCAACGTAAAATATGTTGTGTATAAATTTGCTGGACCTTGAAACTCCAGACACAAGATGAATGGGAGTTTTCTAAATGAAAAGTGACACGGGAATAGAAAGATTTACACGACCACGGTTGAACAATTGGGGTGCAAAATAAATGGGGGAGGATTTTATACTGTCAGTTGATCAACATAAATATGTACGAACATATTATACCAAAAACATGTTGGTAGATTCAAAGCAAAACCGTGTCCTTCAACATGTTAAGTTTACATAAAAATATAATCAAAAGCGGCCCTCAAGGGATTCATGAAAATAAATGAATTTTTAATCGCTTTATATGCACTGATTTAAAAGTGAAAAAATTATATAAAAACGACACCTGTTTAATTTGTATTTCAGATAACTTTGTGATGTTTAAGCTTATAATGAAAGAGTCAATAAAATACATTTAAATGTGTAATTAGGGACGTAAATTGCATCATAATTAATTAAAACTAGGAAAATAGGAGAGCATTATAACGATTATTTAAATGAATATCAAATTAAACTGGTGCAAATCAAAAACAAGATAATACAAAGTAAGTACGTACTTAAAAACATTAAAATACTCTTCTTTGATAGCCCCTGTGAATTTAAGTCCTTTTTGTTTTAAACGAGGAAGCCAATAGCAGAGCGAACTTTTCAGCTTAAATAAAAACTTTTTCAGCATCTTTGCGGTTAGATGATTTACAAAAAGGCTATCGACATTAGCATGAAAAGCTGAATTCTCTAAAGACCGAGTTGAGTGCTCTGAACCTTTTTTTGTATCACGCCACGCGATGTAATACTATTGCAAAAGAAAGAAATATGCAAGATGGAAACAACTTTAAAGTATACACGTTGTACCTATATATACAAAAAATATATACTTATTTGCAAATATATACATTGATACTTTTCGACAGTATAGCAGCAAGGAACTTTGATAATGAAATGGCGCCAGTTTGACTGGAGTCGAATGAAGTGTTGAGGAATGGTTTTGTTTTTCCAAGCATCAGTTAAGCTGTAGGTACATACCACCAATCCCATTTTTAATAAAGTTCATGACTGCTACTTGCTAATTTAAAATATGTAGAATAACTAACTAATATAACGAACGTTTTAATAAATTTCATCGTTAATTGATTGGTTGAATTAAATCAAAATAAATGGTAATCAGCTTTAAAGCTTAAAATCAGAAGGCACTTCATAAAATAGAGTAAAATAATGTAGAAAATTGCCATAAGAGCATCAGAAAGCATCATCGTCATCATTTGAAACTGAGCGAATACAGTTTCGATGTAATGCAGACAAAAAGCTTACAATATGAACGAATATACGACGTTCCGGGAAAGAAGCTTTCAGTCGAATGTATGGACCAGTTTTTTAGATATTAGGGCCTTGCGCTCTTCATCGCAATTCACAACATATCTGGGTAAATATAACATAGTCCTTCCTCATCCAAACCAAGATACATATAATATAAGTGTTTATTTTTAGTTTTTCTTGCGATCAGTTCCCAGTCGACTGTACGCCAAAAAATATTCAATGGAAGCTCAGTCACGTTCGAAATCCAATGAACAATGAAACTGGCTTTCCAAGTTTATCGTTCCGTGAACTAAATCTACAAAATATGCTTGTCAAAGGAAATGGAAACTTTCACAAATTCTTGCGGTTTCCATCACTAACTGTACTCATATACGCACACACGCAGGACAGCATGTTCACATGGCATCCATGTACCCGCAACATCGTGGTGTGGCATCAAAGTTTGTGATAGGCATTCTTAAAGTTTAGTTCGGAAAGCATTCCATTCGAAAATGAACAATCAGTGTTAGATAGACAGTCTGCTGCTGTATAGCTCCTTACTGCTGCCAGTTTAACTACACGCATTTTAACTTTGTGATAGGTTCTTATCTTATATTTCGGGTGCTTACGATAAAAAGGCACAGGCATTCAAGTCGTAAGGACAGCGTTAAGTTGTATAATATACAACACAAGTCACAACTCACAAGTATAAAAAGTCATGTTTTTCTAAGACTTGTAAACATGGTCTATCGATTTCTCATTCCGTTTAACATGCGTGATACACATGTGCACATCCTCTAAGTTCAATTATCCTGAGAGCTGAATGTACCTATCATTAGTCACACGTGCTGGTAGTCTGAAAAAAATGTCTTTTTTGGGGTGCGTGTTTGTTTAGCAATTTATTCGGGTGACATAAACTGCATATGGTTACAAACGAGTATATCGCGATTAAAATATTATAATGTCATAATTAAGGTGTTGATCACTGAAAGGTTTTTCTTATGTATTAATATTTCGCAGTAATCTTTTTGCACTGTTTATAATGTATAGTTAAAGAACATAATTTGATATATATATATATATATATTATAAAGAATCTTATAAAATTTGTGTAGATTTTGTGGGAAAAAACAATTACTAAATCTCTCGTCTATTAGAATAATTTAAGAAATATTTGTAATTTAACAAACATATGCATTTTGCAAACAAATTAAATTTTTAAAAAACGTTTCCGCACCCATTTTAAATTCAGTATAAATTATAATCACACAGATATGGACTAATTAAAAGTGTATCCTCTAAAAAACAAAAAAACCTTTCACTCGCACTCTTGACTCCACTCACATTAGTCTTTATCCTCGATTTCTTTTTAAGTAAAGCTATGATGAGGTAAAACGATCGTTCAAGCTAAATATTAAAATTGCATACTTTGCATGCAAATGGTGGGAAATTGTTTCGAACTTTTTAATTAAATGCCAAGGTGAGCTTTTATGTAATGTCGGAGATATAATACTTTGCATGACGAGGTAAAGTTTTTAGGGTAGGCCATTTGTGCAAGGAAATTCCCATTTAAGATTTGTTATGTAGTAAGAACAAAATTTCCAAATTCATAACGATTTCTTATTTTAATGAATAAAGAGTTTGTTGAATGAAAAATTATGTGAAAAAATAAAACCTAAAACTAAATGTTAGAGGACACAATTATTCGATGGTTCAAAAAGATAATCTAAAAAGTTTTGGATTTGTAATTGAAAATATAAAATTTAATCCAACTAAAGGAGCTTATGATCTCAATAATATATTTCTATTACTACTTTTTGTTCTACATACGAAGTCTTAAGAAGTGGGTTTCACAACTATTCTGGCCGCGTAATTATTTCTTTAATTTAATGCCATTTTGAAAGGTGTAGGTACTACTTTTTTAATTTATATACGACCCCAAAGGCATATATAGATGTATGCATTCCGACTTTTAATAATTAGATTTGTGATATATGGAAAGTGAATATATAAATTTAATATAACCCATTAAGATATTTTTTCCCTTTGGTGGGGTTTGCAGCAATAATTTTGTTTAACCAAAAATAGAATAATTACGTACATTTTGGGATTCGCACAGAAAATGCCAAAATTTATTTTTTTATGTAAAAACATTTTATGAGACCGATTGATTATTCCGAGAAGAATGTTATTCTTTTTGTGACGAGAAGTTATTGTGGCACTAAGACATAACACGTAATAATACATTAAGTTATATTGTATTATATTATAAGTTTTCAAGACATCTTATAAGTGATAACAGGAAAATTTTGTCATTCTTAAAGGCTCGTTGACAGGAACGTACTTCCTTTTGCAACGTTGTAACGCAAAATCCATGATGTGCAAGTAAACGTAACGTTATATAAAATGTACTGTATTATGTGGAATTAATTTATGTATGTAAATGGTCTATGGTCAAACCCGTAAGTGCAAATGCTTAAATCTAATTTAATATAATTGTGTGGAAAGCACAGCCATTTAAATTTAAATTTTCTGCGTGGATGTCGATCAGTTATCACTTGGTACTTTTTTTCCATGGGTGCAGTTCGAATGCAAGCACATATATAAATTACAAAATTCGAAAAAACAAAGCGATTTTAATAATATTTAACATGGTCGGCATGGGGTGTCAAAAATAGTTTCTGCATCGTCGAAAAAAGTCGGAATGCAAAAATTTATATATGCCCCATGCCCTTGGGGTCGTATATAAAATAAAAATATAAATATTTCAGCAATTGAATCCAGAAATATTTCAAGAAAGCAATAGAACATTTCATCGAAATATCAAGCACACAGAATATAAATTTGGGGGAGGGGGGGGGGGGTGCTTGTTCAAATGTTGGCAAAGTTTTCCTGATTTATTTCGTATTTAGGAATTTGGCCATAATTCTTGACCGAGTTGTCGACTGTAAGTTGTAACGTTTGGCAATTGGTGATTTGGTTTGTCTGTTGACGCGGGTGTGTGTGCTTAAAATGTGCTCACTTATAGTATCTCCTTTTGTCTTACAAAATAGAGTTTTACATATAAAGTATCTGCGTTGTTCTTTAAATTGTGTTTATTTTTGGGTTAGCACACAATACGTTTAAATATGTCGCAAATATACAATTATTATCGTTGTTATTAAATTTCATTTAACAATCCCGTACGGCTAGATTGTTTTATGTTGCCATAAATATGTGTATAGGGGAAATTTAGATGACAACAAACAATAGTAAATAATTTTAAAATTGAATAAACAAATTGAAGTTACCAAAAGGAGAAAATGCCATAAAGAGAAACACGTCTTAAGTTATGGGTGCTGATTGAAATTACATGAATCAACATAATGCGCTTAATTTAATATGCAACATGAAACCTCAATTGAATTGCTATTTTCCATTTCAGCATTGCCGTATTGCTTGTTACTAACTATATTATACAATATGAAAAACAAAATTGCACCACACCCCCTCACATCTTGTTGCTTCGGAAATAATGTTGTGCTGCAGAATGCTACTACAAAACATCCTAATTATATTTATTCTTTTCATTTTCCTTAGATTATGTAATGATCAGAGTATCGCAGACGGTGCTCTATTCGCTATGAGACGTTTATGACAGCATTACGTACCTACTGAATGAATTGAAACGAAAGCTTTTTATGAAATTAAAGATAAGTAGCTATCTGAAATAGAGACGATGAAGAAGTTTACGTCTGGCAAGAGTATTTATTTATACGCTAATGATCTTAAGTAATGGTCTTCTTAAAAACGTGCAAGAGGTGGTATCTCGAAGAAAATTTTTGTTATGGTTTGTTAAGTTAAATGCGTTATTAAGATTAAGATATGAAATAGTTTCAAATAATGTAATGTATAATATGAACTAATAGTATTTAAAAAATATACAATCAGAAGAAACCTTTTTTGGCTATGCGGTATATTAAATAGTTTTGTAGTTATATTTATTAATACAATTATTTATACTCGTGTGAATGAAGTGCACTAAAAAGGGTTACATATATATCACATATATATATGTATATTTAATCACAAATTAGTAAAATAAAATTTGGTTAAAAAAACCGTGTTCATTTACAATGAGACAGTGTATGGAATATAATAACGTAATTATCACAATGGAGCGTCCAACACCTTTGAAGTGTGTGAATTCACGTAATACATATGAATTATGATCAAATAATATAAGTTTAAAAAATTCCACTCTTTTAAAATCGACAGAACAACTATAACGTTTAGTGTTTATTTGCCAGACCACCTACACACGCACATTAACCCTGATTGTAAAATGTATCTTTAAGATAATATTTTATTTATAAGAGCACAACATAAATAATCAAATTATGAACCAGAATTTTAACAGTTTTTCTTGGTCAATTTACCAATACATACAGCATAATGTATGTGAGTTTTAGATGTGAGCAGAATTAGAATTAAATTAAATGTATTTTTGTGATTTATTTGAATGATAAAAACTACATATTTTATAGATACGAGTAAATATATAGGTTGTCTATCATTGTTAAAATGGTCATATTTTCGCTTCTTATGCTAGTTGCAAGTATACTACATCTCTTCTTGTCCAAGTCCGTAAAAGCTTTTAATGAATTTTTGATTGCGAATATGGCAATGTACCCGTAGAAAATTTTGATTTGCGCTAACACAAACATATTTGGGCGAAATACACAAAGCTACTGTGTGTGCAAACAGACAAAACAGCAGTAAAATAAGATTTAAAAAAGCTTTTTTATACTATATTGAGTTAAGTATATTTACTATATAGGTATGTATATATAAGTAGATATCCGATGATATTTTTTGTTTGGCGCGCTGTAAAATGATCATTATATGTGTTGAACGAAGTCATACATTGCGCCATGCCACAGCTCAAACTGCCGGTCATAATTGGTGCTGGTTTTTGTTGAAATTACTCTTCTAAAAAATATTTTAAATAGTAATACCATCTGTATTTTGTGCGATGCGATCTCATCGACATTCACCGAAGGCCTGTTTAAGTGCTAGGACGCAAAATAACTTGCGCATTTTCCGTGTCAGTATAAAATAATAATCAATTGAGTTATCTTAAATTGTGTTGTGCTAAAGTTGTTGAATATAAAAGTTAAAATGTAAGTTGCAGTGCATTCATTTTGTTGACATAATTGCATTGTTGGAGTTGTATTCATATAAGAAGGTTTGAGCGTATACATTTTCATCTTCATAGAAAGTTCAGTGTTTTAAGCACAAGGTAGAAAGTTGTGAAACAAATCAGCTGGATCGTTTGTGATAAGTTGTGGGCCCTGTGCATTGTTTAACTTCTTCTCCAAAATGTAAACACTTTGTAAACGAGTTTTCTCCACAAAACTCTTTCTACTCGGTGTGCATATATTCTCGCTGGAAAATGCAACTTTTATTGTATTACGCCTTTTGCTTTCAATTACGGAATTGTTGAACAAACTGCATACACTTTCAAGTTGGCTAAATGAAAGTGTGCAGCATGTTGCATTTATTAAAACATTTTATGTATAAATACCTGCACTTTTATAGTAGAATTTTAAAGTAAAGAAAAATGTGAATGCAGCTTTGAAAGTCAACTTTGTTGCATGATTCCTTGGGTATTAAATATTCTTCGGATTTGAAATTCTGTATACACCGTTGAAAAAACTAAGCTGTTAATGCTAAATTGTCTGTTATCGATAATATTCGGCCATAATAAATATATATGTACATAGAAAAAGCACCATAATTACCATGGCTTTAATAAGGAAATAATTATCCAGCAATTTAAATATTGCATTACAAGATATTATTTGCATTGTAAGTTCGTACATTTAGTCAACTGCCAAAACACAATAAATGCATAGCAATTACCTACACGAATTGTATTTCTTTAATAACTTTAGCATGGAGGTGGAACTTTCAATCAATGACATTAATTTTAAAGGTATGTACTCGTAAATTAAATGAAAAAAACGTATAAAGTAACAATATTATACAGGTGACTGGTGAGGTGGTTTAATAAGCATTTATAATTTACAGTGAACCCAGCTACAACTCCTATCAATACCTCATTAAACACATTCATTCGAGATCATGCGCAACTTAAGGGCACCAAGTTTATGTGTCTTGAGGGGGGATGTGGTGCATGTATTGTTACTGCAACTGGACTCCATCCCGTTACAAAGGAAAAACGTTCCTGGGCAGTTAATTCTGTAATATTTATACATTTTATTTTACTTAAGAATTGAAACCAAAGTACTCATACTAAACAGTGTTTGGCACCTATTTTTTCTTGTCACAATTGGGAAATAACAACTGTGGAGGGAATTGGTGACAAGGTAAAGGGATATCATGCAATTCAATCCAGACTGGCAAAACTCAATGGAACCCAATGCGGGTATTGCTCACCTGGAATGGTAATGAACATGTACAGCCTCTTGGAAGGTAAAAATGGTAAAATTTCCATGGAAGAAATTGAAAACTCATTTGGTGGCAATATCTGTCGGTGCACTGGCTATCGTCCAATCTTGGATGCCTTCAAGACACTAGCAGTGGATGCAAGTATACAGTACACGGATATGGTGAAAGATATTGAGGATTTGACAATTTGCCCAGAAAGTGGACAACAATGTGCGGGAAGGTGTCACAGCTCAGTGAAGCGTGAGATGATGAAAATGGTTTTTGACGATAATGGAACTTGGATTAAAGTGACAGATATAAAGCAACTTTTTGATGCAATTGCAACTGTGAGTAAGAAAAATTATATGCTGGTGGCTGGAAACACAGCGCATGGTAAGAAGTTTATTTTTCTCTTGTGTAATTGAATTTGGTGATTGAAATTTAATTTAGGCGTATATAGACGCAACCCAAATATTAATTCATTTATTGATATTAATGACGTCGTGGAATTGAGGTCACATTCAATTGGGAATGATTTGACTATTGGTGGAAATGTTAACCTTACTGAGTTAATGGACATTTTGAGTAATGCAGCGTCAACTAATAACAAATTTGGTTATGCAAAGCACTTAGTTACACACATTGATTTAGTTGCCAATGTACCAGTGAGAAATGTATGTAGAACCATAGAGATTACTTTAATTATAACATTGAAATAATGAGCTGGTGTAATGATTATTAAATAACAGTCGGGAACAATTGCCGGGAATTTAAGCATTAAGCATCAACACAATGAATTTCCATCAGACGTGTTCTTATTGTTGGAGACGGTAGGAGCCAAATTGACTATTGCTGATAGTGCAACAACAAATGCATCGTCATCATTACAAGATTTTCTGAAGATTGAAATGAAAAACAAAGTAATTCTAAACGTCTCGTTACCACAACTTGATAATGCAAATTACTTGTTCCGATCGTATAAGGTAAACGTTTTTTGTTCTAAAATATTTATACACGCTACTACCTATTAGCTACCACTTTTAATATTCCACAGATAATGCCGCGCGCACAAAATGCTCATGCATATGTTAATGCCGGATTTCTTGTCGAACTAGCTGGAGACAAAGTTGTATCAGCACGAATATGTTTTGGTGGAATTGATCCCGCATTTGTTCATGCGTCTCAAACAGAGCTGTCCTTAATCGATAAAGATTTGTTTAGTACAGAAACATTAAAAGCCGTAATAGAATCACTTTCCACTGAACTTAATCCTGATTGGGTATTACCAGATGCCTCTCCAGCATATAGAAAGAATTTAGCAATTTCTCTGTTCTATAAATTTATTCTGGACACTTGTCCCGATGATAAAGTGAAAAAAGTGTTCAAAAGTGGAGGTGAAATTCTTATGCGTACGCTATCATCGGGTCGACAGGTATACGACACAATTGAAAAGAATTATCCACTTACAAAACCAATTAAGAAATTAGAGAGTTTGGTGCAGTGTTCTGGTGAGGCACAGTACGTAAATGACATTCCCAAACAACACAATGAGGCATTTTGTGCATTTGTTGAAGCAACTGAAGCTTTGGCAACTATTGGTGGCATTGATGCCAAAGATGCTTTGGTAAAATTGCACACCAGTTGTTTTAATATTTAATTCAAGTTAACATTGAATTTAATTTTTACAGAAATATCCAGGCGTAATTGCTTTCTTTTCATTTAAAGACATCCCCGGAAAGAACACTTTTGTTGCTCAGCGTTTAGGGTTCCAAGAAGATGAGGAAATTTTTGTAAAAGACATTGTGAAATTTTATGGGCAACCCGTTGGAATGATAGTAGCAAACACAACAGAAATAGCAATACAAGCTTCTAAGCTAGTTAAAGTTACTTATATCAAATCAGGTACCTGAATACAATATAATCCACCTCACGTTTATTACATCCCTAAGTTAAATATATTTGCATTCTAGACAAAAAATTGGTAGTAACTTTAAGAGATGCCATATCGGAATTGTCTAACAAAACAAAAACCAGTGATGTCACTGAGCCTATCGCAAGTGAAGGATACCTTGGTAGCATTTACAACATGATATTCCCTACTGAAACAAAAAAGATTGTTGGCAGTTTTGCCATGGGTGGCCAATATCATTTCTTTATGGAAACACTACAAGCTGTTTGTATTCCCATTGAAGACGGCATGGATATATACTCCACCACACAATGGATGGATTTAGTGCAAGTTTCAGCAGCTGATTGTCTTAACGTGTCCGTCAACTCCATTAATGTGATTGTGCGACGACTTGGTGGCGGCTATGGTGGAAAAATATCCCGATCGTCACATGTGGCCTGTGCAGCTGCATTGGCAGCCAAATTACTGAATCGCCCGATCCGTTTTATTCTAACAATTGAAACCACAATGGGAACATATGGAAAACGTTATGGTTGTGTTAATGATTACAATGTGGATGTCGAAAACAGTGGGAAAATAAATAAGATGAAAAATACGTACACTGAAGATGGTGGATGCACATTAAATGAACAAGTGACTTCAAATACGGATGAGTTATTCATGAACTGTTACAACACTATTGGTTGGGTATCAAATGGAAAGACAGTAAAAACAGATGCGCCAAGTAATACGTGGTGTCGTGCCCCAGGCACCACTGAAGGGTTGGCAATGATTGAGAACATTTTAGAACACATTGCCTATGATTTGAAATTGTCGCCGCTGGCTGTTAGGTTAGCAAACATTGAAAGTGATGGCGTTATGAAGAAGATAATTGAGGATTTCTTGACTGAAGCCGGTAAGAAAGTTAACAACCCACACACTTTAATAGCATAGTTAAGTTATTTAAGATTTAATTCATTTTATTAAGATTATGAGAACCGCATTAAAGAAATTGAAGCATTTAATAATGAAAATCGTTGGAGAAAACGGGGAATTGCATTCACACCAATGAAATACCCTCAAGAGTATTTTGGAAGTATCCCAGTGTTGGTGTCAATTTATCAAGGTGATGGCAGTGTAGCTGTAACACATGGTGGTATTGAAATGGGACAGGGCATCAACACAAAAGTAGCACAAGTTGCTGCTTACACATTGGGTGTTCCTTTGGAGTCCATAATTGTTAAGCCATCAAATACAGTTGCTGCACCCAACTCTATTGTTACAGGTGGTAGCATGACAAGTGAAGCTGTTAGCCATGTATGTTTGAAAACTAATATATGCTTGAAGGTTATTCATCGTCTGCATTGAAAACAATTTTCAGGCTGTAATGAAAGCGTGTGAAATTCTCCGCACTCGCATTGACGTTGTTCGCAAGGATATGGAAACTGCATCTTGGAAAGATGTTATAGCCAAGTGTTATCAAAAATACATTGATCTATCGGCGACATACATGTACAATGTAACTCAATTGAAAACATACAACACATTTGGTGTCAGCTGTGCTGAAGTAGAAGTGGATATCTTAACCGGCAATCTGCTGTTGAAACGGGTCGATATTTTGGAAGACACTGGTGAAAGTATGAGTCCACTTGTAGACATTGGGCAGGTGCGTTTAATTGCTTGTCGACATGTTGTTTAACAACTGTTTGAGTTTGTTATCTAAAATGAGTGGGTGTGGGGGATTTCATTTATTTTTTGTATTATGTGTTTTAGGTCGAAGGAGCTTTTATCATGGGCATTGGTTATTGGCTGCAAGAAAAACTTGTGTATCATCGTACAACTGGTGAACTTTTGACCAATCGTACATGGAATTATAAACCACCAGGTGCAAAGGATATTCCGATTGATTTTCGCGTTAAATTTTTACAGAAAAGCCCAAACCCTAACGGAGTTTTGAGATCAAAAGGTTGGTACAATTTGTTAATTGCTGCGGTTATAAAAAAGCGGTAATACTGATTTCTTATTCAGCAACTGGTGAACCGGCTACTTGCATGTCAATTGTAGTATATTTCGCTGTTAAAAACGCTCTCAAATCGGCGAGAAAAGATGCTGGACTTGGCGAAGAATGGTTTGAATTGGGTATGTTTTTGAAATATTAATTGGATACACGTTCATTTGCTTTTCGTTATTTATTACAATGTTTTATTTTATCAATGCAGCTACTCCAGCAACACCCGAAGAAATTTTCATAGCTTCTGGAAATTGTGTTAATAAATATGAACTTTAAGTATGCAAGTTAAATTGAACTCTACGTATCAAATCTTCGATAACATGGTATTTTTATTTTGTTTGTATTTTGTTAAATAAAGAATTTTTGTGATGGGAAAAATTTATTATTATTCAACAAAAAACTTAAGTATAGGGTACTGTAAAACAGTAAACAATAAGCATATACATTATACATACTTAATAATCATAAAAGAATTCAAGTTCAAGGTATATTGCTTATTATTGAGCAGAACAAGTTTCTAAAATAAAAAAAAAAAATTCAACCACACATTTATTCTAATATATTTTTATAGCGATGTTATTTGCTTCTATTTCAAAACGTATGTGTGTTAGAAATATCATGGCCATATTAGTTTGTTATGGCAGGCATGAGTCAATATCAAATTAGTATTAATACTTTTGCATTAGTGAAAATGGGCACTTATTTTTTTAAGAATATGTTACATAAGTCGAAAGACTGCATCTAGCTATATGTGTAAGCGTTATTGCTGGCAGTTTGCAAAAAAATGTAAGAAACTTCCACATAAATAAAAGCAAATCAAATGTTTTATTAATTTTTTATGCAATGAACTTTTCAGACAGTCTCATCTCATCGCGTTGGAAATACCAGAAAAGAGCGAATATCGTTTGTATATATTTTATGAGGCACTTGTGGGTTGTTTCTGATACGTGATGAACCATAGAATTTTATAAAGAATCATTGAACAATAATTCTTCATGAAATTCCTACTATTTAGGAAATATCACGTGTCATATTAAAAAGTAAATAATCGACATGCATTTTGAAAACAAATCTTAGTTCGGCATTGGGCATCGATCATCGGTCATCGATAAAAATTTAACATCCATTTGTTTCTTATAAAACAATGTATTATCATTAAAGGTAAAGTAAAGTTAAAGTATTTCTATTAAAATAAATAATCTATAAATTAAAAATTTTCTCTATGCAATATAATATCATATACCAAATAGCATTGTCGTTTTAAATAATCTACATTTTAGAGCTAAAAATACTCAAGTGATTGTTCAAAATTTAATGAACATGACTTTTGAAATAAAGTATACACTGATAACTCAATTATAGGTGCATGAGTGTAAATGTTTTAACTGCGATAACTATAAAACATTTGATTGTTTAGTAACATTATTAACAAAGACAAAAAAATGATACCATGAATCAGCACAATTTTGTAATAACACAGTAACACACAGTTGGGAGTATAGGGACTATATAATGTCAGAGTTTTCTGTTAACTAACAACTGCTAACTGCTAAGATAATTCAGTCAGTCTTAGACAGACACTTGTAGCGTCCAGTCAAGTTAGGCTGACCTATTCCAAACATATTTGGTTGAGTTTTGTGAATATTTTATCGAAATTGAAATACTTTGTTGAATAATCAAGTCTGTAAGTATAAACATTAATGTTAAATTTCAATAACATAAAGAATGAACTCCTGAATGAAAATTTGATTTCTCGCAAATAAATATACACAAAATAAAGATGTGTAAAATTGTGATTTAAAAATATGGGAATATTTCAATGCAAAATATTTTGCGTTCTAAAATAAAAAGTACCCAATAATTGATAAATGTGAAATTGCGCAGTTGAAAACGTGTTTTTCTTTAATTTTTTCCTAAATGTATAGTTACGTCTATATGTGTAATACATACTTGTCAGATAACTTTTATAATCAGTGGTAACCTAACATGTAATTATCTTATCCGAGCAAAAATTGTATAGTCATTTTTTAACAATATATTGTATTGACATTGCACACTATGTAATAATTGAACCAAAGAAGTACAAACTATAAAGTACATTAGAAATTAAAGTTGCGTTTTTTACAATTTCGAGTACTACTGACGTGAGTTTTATCAATGTTTAAACATAATCATTGACACAAAAAATAAGAATTTAAATCCGGTTCATTCTTATCTTAAAAAATAAAAAGCACAAATAATATAACACATTTACCATATTTATCAATTATAGCTTATAGGTGACATCACTTATCATTGCATTGGAATAAGTTTATATAATGAGTTATAAGTTCTACTTTATAACAATAAATAATATATTCTCGTACATAATAATTAATTAAACAATTTTGTTTGCAGAAGGTCAAGGCGAAAATGGCACAAGTAAGGTTTAGAATCAATGGAAAACCTTTTGAAGGTAATGTTCTCAATACAATCTAAACGGGTGCTTAAATTCAAAAATGGTCTTGAAAATATACGAACTCCGTATTTCCATTTCTAGTCGATTCATCAAAGGGATCTGTCAACACAACTTTGAATACTTTTATCCGAGATATTGCCCAACTTAAAGGTACAAAATTTATGTGCTGGGAAGGTGGATGCGGTGCATGTATTGTTACTGTACGCGGAATCCATCCGGTTACAAAACAACCGGAGTCATGGGGCGTAAATTCAGTAAGTTACAAATTAAAGTCCGAATCATGAATAAGTAAATATGAATGATACCATTTACAATTTTCAGTGCCTAACCCCGATTCTTTCATGTCATGGTTGGGACATAACAACTGTTGAGGGATTAGGAAACAAAGAAAAAGGCTATCATAAGGTTCAATCGCGACTGGCCAAATTGAATGGCACACAATGTGGCTATTGCTCACCAGGTATGGTCATGAATATGTACAGTTTATTGGAGTCGAGAAATGGAGAGGTAACCATGAAAGAAATTGAGAATTCATTTGGAGGAAACATATGCCGTTGCACTGGCTACCGTCCAATTCTGGATGCCTTTAAGACATTTGCTGTCGATGCGAGTGTGAAGCACATCGAAATGATTAAGGACATTGAAGATATTAAAATTTGTCCAAAGAATGGAACACCGTGCTCTGGTAAATGTGGAAATAGCAATGCGGCAATGCAACCAGTGCATTTAACCTTCAAGGATAAAAGTACTTGGCAAAAAGCGTACACATTGAAGGATATTTTTAATGCATTCAATGCAGTTGGAGACGTGCCCTATATGTTGGTTGGTGGCAATACAGCACATGGTAAGTTTGCATATTTTATAATACAATATAATATATAGTTGTAACGAAAATGTTTGTGCTTCATCTTTGAAATGATTAGGAGTCTATCGACGTCCGTACAACTTAAAGGCGTTTATTGATGTAAACGATGTTGAAGAGCTTCGAACTCACAAAATCGGTACTGAATTGTTAACAATTGGTGGAAATGTAAAGCTAACGGAGTTCATGAATATTTTATCCGAGGCATCATCAAGCAGTCTTAACTTCAAATATGCCAGCAATGTGGTCCAACATATTGATTTGGTTGCAAACGTGCCAGTTCGAAATGTAAGTATAGCTTCTAGTAAACAACTCAATCCGACGTGTTTCATTAATTTCTTATTAGACTGGAACGATAGCCGGAAACCTGATGATAAAGCATCAACACAACGAGTTCCCATCGGATGTATTTGT
The DNA here is from genome assembly GCA_963854165.1 of Sylvicola cinctus. Classification (NCBI taxonomy): domain Eukaryota; kingdom Metazoa; phylum Arthropoda; class Insecta; order Diptera; family Anisopodidae; genus Sylvicola; species Sylvicola cinctus. The sequence continues at coordinate 20,823,617 of OY974084.1, forward strand.
TGCGCTTGATGCAGTGGATGCAAAAATAACAATTGCATTAAGCGAAAAGTCCAGCAAAATGATGTCGTTGGCAGAGTTTTTGAAAACGGACATGAGCCACAAAGTCATTGTTAACGTTATTTTGCCAGCACTGGATCCTGGGAAATTTCTATTCCGATGTTACAAAGTATGCTATACACTTATTATACTTTTCATTTTATAACATGTACTTTAACATTTGTAGATAATGCCACGCGCTCAAAATGCACATGCCTACGTTAATTCCGGAATTCTTGTTGAAATAGATAACGAAAGGGTGATTACGGCTCGAATTTGCTACGGTGGTATAAATCCTAAATTCGGTAGGGCATCACTGACAGAACAGTGCTTAATTGGAAAAAAATTATTCGAAACGAACACACTTCAAGCTGCTATTCAAACATTGAACACGGAATTGAAAGCTGATTGGGAACTCCCAGATGCGTCTCCGGTATATAGGAAAAATTTGGCGATTTCATTGTTCTACAAATTCATTTTGGCTGTTTGTCCCGAGGGAAAAGTTAAAAAACAATTGAAGAGTGGCGGTGAAATTCTTGAAAGGGACTTGTCGTCTGGCACTCAAGTCTATGACACATATGAGCAGAATTGGCCATTGACAAAACCGGTTAAAAAGTATGAAAGTCTTATTCAATGTTCCGGTGAGGCACAATATGTGAACGACATTCCAAAGCAGCCTCATGAATTGGCAGCTGTTTTTGTACCAGCTACCCAAGTCCATGCTAAAATAGAAAATATTGATGCTTCAGATGCATTGGTAGGTTTAATATTTTACATGCACCCGTATGTGGAAATCCCTTGAAATTAATTTATGATTTCAGAAAATACCAGGTGTAGTTGCTGTTTTAACTGCAAAGGACATTCCGGGTGAAAATTCGTTTATGACATCCAAGTTGATGATGTATGAGGAGCCTGAGGATATTTTATGCTCTGGAACTGTTAAGTTCCATGGACAAGCCGTTGCCTTAGTTGTTGCAGATTCCGTTGGTCTTGCATACTATGGAGCCAAAATGCTTAAAATATCTTACAAAAAGATAGGTAATTGTTGAATTAATTTTTATTAAACAAATAAACAATTTTAAGCTGGTCACTTTTGTAGATAAACCAATTATAACATCATTGGAAGATGCACACGAAAATGCAAAAGAGCGGTTCTATGACATTCCAATTCAACCAATGTCCCCCAGATCGTACGGCACAAATTCCGAGAGAAACATTACTGGGAAATTTTCAATTGGTGGTCAATATCATTACTTCATTGAGACACTTTCAACATTGTGTGTGCCCACTGAAGACGGGCTTGACGTGTATGCCACCAGTCAATGGATGGATATGGTGCAACTAACTATTGCCAATTGTTTAAAGATTCCGGAAAACAACATTAATATGATTGTGCGTCGTTTGGGTGGTGGATACGGAGGTAAAATAACTCGGGTATGTCATGTGGCTTGTGCTGCTGCAGTTGCAGCCAAACACACAAATCGCCCAGTCCGCATTGTGTTGTCAATGGAAAATAATATGTCATCTTATGGTAAACGGCTTTCATGCATAAGCGAGTACAGCGTGGACGTGGATAAGGCAGGGAAAATTCAAAAGCTTCAAAATCATTTTGTGCAAGACCAAGGTAGCTCACTCAATGAACAGCTACAAGCATTCACAGCAATGAATGTTAAAAATTGCTACGATGATTCACCATTCGATATTAGTTGTGCTGGAGTAATAACAGATGTGGCAAGTACCACATCTGTGCGTGCACCTGGAACTACTGAGGGAATTGCAATGATTGAAAATATTATGGAACATATTGCTAATGATTTGAATATGGATCCTGTCGTGGTACGTATGGCTAATATGGAATCAGACGGAACAATGAGGAAAATTGCAGAGAACTTTTTGAAACAAGTTGGTATGGATCATGATTTGTTTTAGATAAAAAAAATGATTTCCACACCAAACTGCTATATAACTATATTTCGGTTATCATTTTAGATTATGTAAAACGGCAGGAAGAGATTTCAGCGTTTAATGCGGAAAATCGTTGGCGGAAGAGAGGAATCGCATTAGTTCCAATGAAATATGGGCAGCATTACTTTGGAACGATTCCAGCACTTGTTTCAATATATCACGGGGATGGAACGGTTGCTATATCTCACGGAGGAATTGAAATGGGACAAGGTCTCAATACTAAGGTTACTCAAGTTGCTGCACACATTTTGGGTGTTCCATTGGAAACGATTAGCGTAAAACCATCAAATAATGTTATTGGAGCAAATTCGGTTGTTTCTGGCGGTAGTTTTGCAAGTGAGGCTGTTTGCTATGTAAGTTAATAATTTATGATTTCATATTTTAAGAAAATACAAATTGATAAAATATAAATTGCAGGCTGTCAAAAAAGCTTGCGAACAATTGTTAGAGGGAATGTCAGCAGTACGTAAAGAGTTGGGTAATCCAACTTGGCAGGAGTTGGTCACTAAATGCTTTGAAAAGTGTGTAGATTTAACCACCGTTTACACTTATAAAGTCACTGAAATAGAAACTTACACCATTTGGGGTGTAAGTTGTGCTGAAGTGGAAGTGGATATATTGACCGGCAATATTGTATTGAAACGGGTCGATATTCTTGAAGATACCGGTGAAAGTTTAAGCCCGCTGGTGGATGTGGGACAGGTAAATATAAGACTACATTTATCACATACAATTTAATATGCAGGTACATACACTCTTTAATAATAAATATACATAAATTCTTGGTTATCAGGTCGAGGGTGCTTTTATAATGGGTGTTGGTTATTGGTTGACCGAAAGTTTGATTTTTAATCCGGATAATGGTGAACTTTTGACCAACCGTTCTTGGAACTATAAGCCTCCAGGTGCTAAAGATATTCCGGTTGATTTTCGTGTAACATTCTTACAGAAAAGCTCCAACTCTAAGGGAGTACTTAGATCAAAAGGTACACAAAAATCATTCTTTATTAAATTTTTAAATACTTAATCTACTCAATCATGTTCTAAAGCCACTGGAGAACCAGCAACTTGCATGTCAATTGTTGTATTGTTTGCATTAAGAAATGCATTGAAATCAGCTAGAAAAGATGCTGGACTTGGTGATGCGTGGTTCGATTTGGGTAAGATTAAACAGGACATTACGCTTCGTTTGAAAATGTTTGTTAAAGCACATTTATTATATGTTATCAATATTTCAGGATCTTCGTCAACACCTGATGTTATTTTCGAAGCTGCTGGAAATTCTACAGACAAATATGAGTTGTAGAAAATTAGGCTGCACATTTTGTTTACATTTTTTTAAATAATATAATAATAAAATATATTTTTAAATAAGTATAAAATTGTGCTGTAGCAAAATTTATATTTGCATAAATTATTTAGAACTCTGTAAATGCAATTTTGATTAAAACAAGAAATATAAATTTGTGGAAGTTTAAAAATATATTCACTATATTTTAGCTAACTCCAAAAGCATAAAATCTCACAAAATTTGATGAACTACTAAATCTCATTATATTAATCATAATTTTTAAATGTTGGTCTTAGAAGCATCTTATAAAAAAGAATATACAAGTAAGTTTATTGTTACGTTGGCCTTTTTAGAAAACGGAAATGAGCCACAAAGTCAATTTTAACGTTATTTAATCGGTATTGGATCCTGGGAAAATTCTATTAAAGCTATGTATTCTTCATATTATATATTCTATATAACAAATGCACCACCTGTATTCAAGTTAAAGAAGGAAAAAATGATTATTGATTACGGCTTGAATTTAGCCTAAATTCTGTAGAGCATCACTGACAGAGCGGTGCTTAATTTGCAAAAACTTATTCGAGACGAACACACTTCAAGCTGCTATTCAAATATTGAACACTGAATCGAAACTTGATTGGAATCTCTCAGATGCATCCCCGGTGTGTAAAATAAATCTGGCGATTTCATTGTTCTACAAATTCATTTTGGCTGCTTGTCCCGAGGGAAACGTTAAAAAACAATTGAAGAATGGCGGTGAAATTGTCATAAGGGACTCGTCTTCTGGCACACAAGTGTTTATACATATGAGCAAAATTGGCCATTGAAAAATCCCGTTAAAAAATATGCAGAGTAACATATATTTCATATTGAAATAAGAGTAATGAATAAAACTACATAGCAGGGAGAGCAAGGTGTGAACTTATATACGACTGTTGCTTAACTACATTTTAATAAATCTTTTCGGAGATATGGGAAATGTGACCTTGAAATTTCTCAATTTTGACTTTGATTTTTGTCCAAAATTGGTACTTTTATTGAAATTATCAATAACGTAGAACATCATAGTACCCTAAAACACACAGTTTTTTAATTACATATTTTCATTATAAAAATATGACCTTAAGTTTTAAAATTTTGATTTTGAAATGTTCTGAAAGTATTTTTTAAATTATTTAATCCCACAATAATGTGGAAAAAAAAATTTTAAAAATATTTAAGGCTTCTGAGATATAATCATGATAATGTAATATATCGTACAATAATCTGAAAGAATTTTTCTGATATTGTGTCTGAGCCACCCCCTTTTCGCCAGAAGTAGCATCTAGTGGGATATAAGATATATGCAGCTTTGTTTAGTATACCTTGAAGATTAATCACTGTGAAAATAAAGAAAACAGTAGGTCCTATTTTTGAGACCCCATACAAGAAAAACTGAATTTGGCAAAATAACTTGACCTTGAAGTATCTGACATTGAAAAAACAAGAATTGCATTCTTATATTTTTCTTTAATATTTAAAAAAAAAATTTCACACAGTAGTTCATGTTTTTTTTTCCGCCAAAAATTTGCAACTATACCAAGTGGAATGGATAGTTGAGACTTTTGTCGTTAGTATTTTTGAATATTTTTGTATTTTATGACTTTTTTTATTTTTGTGCGTGCAATATTTTGCCTTTTACTATGTTAATATTAATATAAATAATAAATTATTGCAAAGCAACGGTGTTTGAACAAATTAGGCAACCAAAGAATTTTGTTCTTTGTTTTTATCGTCACAAAATTTTGGACGTGAAAGATTCGATCTCATTAAAATTATTGATTTTTAAGTTAGCACACGTAATTTTTTTAAAATTGTTGCTGTAGATATTGATAACTTTGGTAAGTACAATTCATTCATGTTTAATTACTGTAACTATAATTCATAAGTTTTATTAAGTAATACTTTATATATAAAAACAGAAAATGGATCGCGGTAAGAAACTTGCACTTTTAGCAATCGAAAATTCTGAACTTTCTAAAAAAAAATAGAATGGAAGGCTGCAGCAAAGAAGCAAAAAATAATCAATACAGATAATTGCGATAATGATCAATCGTACACACCGCTAAAAAAGCATTCGAAAGAAATTATAGCCCCGGAAAATCTTGATATACCATCGCAATCACCTCCTATCATAACATAGCGTCAACATTGTTTGCTATAATTGAACAAAATTATATAATAGAATTCGTTCTACATTAAAATTAAGTGTTAAAGAAGGCTGCAATAAGCTATGTCCCAAAAAAGAGTGCAATTAACTCAGTGATTATCAGCGTATTATAATTAATAAACATTTTTGTAAATTAATAGCTTCTGAAAAAAAAAGTTTATTTATAATCACGTAATAACTATCAAGCCTCAGCGAAGAAGATCACATTCAACTGTAAGACCAGTCACGGTTAAATATACGCTGCCTGGCACTGAGTCCACCTCCTTGGTAGTGTGCAAAAAACTGTTCTTAACCACTTTGGGCTTCGAAGTTAAAAATGATAGAGTAGTGCGTAATGTAATTGCATCAAAAAAAAAACTACATCGCAGGGAGAGCGAGGTGTGAATTTATATACGACTGTTGCTTAACTACATTTTAATAAAGCTTTTCGGAGATATGAAAAATTTGACCTTGAAATTTCTTAATTTTGACCTTGATTTTTGTCCAAAATTGGTACTTTTATTGAGATTATCAATAATGAAGAACATCATAGTACCCTAAAACACCTAGTAATTGAATTAAACATTTTCATTATAAAAATATGACATTGAGTTTTCAAAATTTGACCTTGAAATATTCAGCAAGTTTTCTTATTTTATTTATTCCTAACAATAATGTGAAAAAAGTTTCAAAAATATTTAGGGTTTCTGAGATACTTGCGCGCCGAACGTCGTACGTCGAACCTTGAAATTTCCGATTTCGACCTTGAAATGTTCCGCAAGTTTTTTTTGTCTCATTTTAGCCCACAATAATGTGAAAAAAAAATAAAAAAAATATTAAAGGTTTCTGAGATATAAAAAATTTGACCTTGAATATTTCGATTTTGACCATGAAATATTTCGCAAATTTTCTTATCTGATTTTATCCTACAATAATCTGAAAGAATTTTTTTGATATTGTGCAAGGTGGCTGAGATAGAAAAGTGGGGTTTGTCCTTGTCCACCCCCTTTTTCGCCAGAAGGATCATCTAGCGGGTTATAGGATATATGCAGTTTTGTTTAAGATACCTTGAAGATTAATTATTGTAGAAATGAAAAAAATCGTAGGACCCATTTTTGAGCCCCTATCGTAGTTTAGTAGTTTTTTTTTTCCACCATTTTTCTATAGTACGGCGTACTTAGAGCCGGATTTAACCCTCAGTAGGCTCTAGGCAAAAATAAATCAGGGGCCCCAATAGTGAAAAAACATTTTAGTTACAAAAACGTTTATATGTACACTAATTTATTTAAAAACATTTAAAAAAAAAATTATTACATTTTTTTTCGAGCCTTTTCTAATGAATTCTTTTATAATATCTTCAAAATCAATTTTTTAAAGTATTTCTGCTCGATACACACGATCGTTACAGCACTCAATCGATCCTGAGCTTCTAAGATGATTCTTCGCTCTAGCAAGAACAGAGAAAGATCTCTCTATTTCGCAGTTTGCAACAGGGATTGCGTAAAAAATCCTTAATGCAATTTTAACGTTTGGGAAGGCACCAACTATTATGTTGTCATTATCAAATACTTTTAACATGACATGTACAGATGTTGGTTTCTCAGAACTCCTCTATAAAATTGTTTTCCAAATCATTCGGATATTTCTTTACTAAGTTTTGATGTGCTTCCATCTTATTCAATTAAATTAAAATAAAATATAACTTTAGGAAAATGATTTCATGCAATCGCCGCAAATACCATATATATGTAGTTAGTAAACTAATATTAGTTGTGAGTTCAGTGGATAAGTCAAAGAAATAAATGATATGTATTACAAAATTATAAGGATGATATTTGGGAAAAAATAAATTTAAAAATCATATCTGAGATTATGATAAAAATTGCAAGAAACTCTGTTTAGAGAATTTTTTCCCACGATCATTTTTATTTAACCTATTTAATTTTTATTCCTTTAAGTTCTAAAAATAAATGTTGAAACATTCGGAATAATATGTTTATGGGTGGCCTCTAAATAATTTTACAACCATCCATATTTGAACTTTTAATCAAGATGAATTTCTTTTCCTATGACTAAAAATTCTACATTTCATCTTTAAATGCACACATGGTGTATGGATTATGCAGGCAAAACAAAAAAATAGTACAATGTTGTAAATTAATATTATCTGAATGGAAGCATGATACGTTTCGTAGATGAGTCATGAAAATACAGTTGCAATGTAATACAATTAGAGTATGCCAATTGCCAAGTCTTCTGACCGTGCGTGGGCCTACAATTTATGTTTCTTTTTTTGGAAATGCATTTCATAATTTAAAAAAAAAATTATAATTTTAATTTTTTAAAGGGGCCCCTGAAATTGGTGGGCCTCAGGCAATTGCCTTTTTGCTTATAGGTTAAATCCGGCTCTGGGCGTACTACAGACAAACCTCACTTTTCTATCTCAGCCACCTTGTACAATATCAAAAAAATTCTTTCAGATTATTGTGGGATAAAATAAGATAAGTAAATTTGCGGAACATTTCAAGGTCAAAATCGAAAATTCAAGGTCAAATTTTTTATATCTCAGAAATCTTTAATATTTTTTAAATTTTTTTTTCACATTATTGTAGGCTAAATGAGACAACAAAACTTGCTGAACATTTCAAGGTCGAAATCGGAAATTTCAAGGTTCGACGTACGGCGTACGGCGCACGTACCTCAGAAACCCTAAATATTTTTGAAATTTTTTTTCACACGATTGTAGTATTAAATAAAATAAGAAAACTTGCAGAACATTTCAAGGTCAAATTTTGAAAACTCAAATCAGGAAAAGCTTTATTAAAATGTAGTTAAGCAACAGTCGTATATAAATTCACACCTCGCGATGTAGTTTTTTTTATTTCAAGTGATTTCGTCCATTTTGTTTTGTTTTTCATAAGTTTTTATTGTTATAAAATAAATGTTTCTTTTTATTGCGAACAAACGCAATGAAATTTTGTACTTATTTGTGTATTTTCGTTTTCGTAGGTTCTTTTTTTGGTGAGTTTACCAAACAAAAAGTCATATATCCATTTTCTCTACTTAATCCTTAAAAATATTCTTATACGTTTACATAATAAAATTGTAGAAAATATTTTAATTTCAATACCTTTTTGAAATTATTTATAAACATTTATTTTGAAACCGCGAAAGATAAAAAACGTTAAACCTCTATATCTCAAAACTAGTAAAATGTAAATGTGACTTTCTTTCTTAGGAGAGCAGTATAGTTCTACACCAGAACTAAACACGCACAGCAAGATTTAGTTTCTTATGTTTTAATCAAGTGCTCATTCAGAACAAAATGTCCATCATATGACGCTTTATTTCTCAATAATTAAAATAATTTTCTCCAATTTCAGAATAGCAAAATAGGCAAAAAAGTACTTGTATGCAGGAATCGCAATTGCTCAAAAATTATTTTTATTTTTTTGAATTTATTTTGGTCATACTCGCTGCTATTTTTCATACATTACATGTGCGACGTGCGTTTCTATAATTATTTATGTTGGTTTGGTAAGCTTTTGTGTTGATAGCCAAACAAAGTGACCGACAAGAACTTGTACTTTCTAACATTTAATATAATTGCACATACTAAAACGAAAATGTTTCGTTTGCATTTTGTATGAAATAATGACAAAACTGCCAAGCCTTACAAAACATCTATTGCCTAAGCAGACAAAGTGCGTGCGTCTGCTACGGAATTATATTGTGTACACATTTTGTTGGTAACAAAGAAATTTCCTGGCATAAATAGACATGTGCGAAGCAATTTTTTATTGCCTCACTTCCGTTATTGTGTATCCCTCTGTGAAGCTTTTGGTTAATTGAGGTGACTCCTGTGACCATCCTCAATCCTGCATTTAACCGTATGTACATATACAAATATAAATGAAGTCAATAAATCTTACACTTTATCATGATTCAACATTTTTACGGTGCGTAAAGTTGTGTATTCTAAATTCGTGTATGTGGGTATGACCCTTCTGGCAGACCATATCTTTGATGCCTTTAACCTGATGGTACTTATCTAAGTTGAAGGCATTTGTATCAAATGCGCGCATATAGCTAAACCGGAAATATTTTGGGAACATCAACCAGATTTCCCTCAGTTTATTAACTTTATAGTATAAATATCCCCTTTACTTTGTGTTCAGTGAAAAATTGTTCAACAAAAAATAAAAATAATAAATCATTAGGCTGTAAGGAAATTTTCCTCTAGAGTGTAATTTTTCATTAAGATTTAAGAACATAAACTTTTTGTGCAGAAACATCTATATGCGTGCTGTGTTTTACAATATTTAGTCGTACATACGAGTATACGTGTTGGATATATTTGCTCAAGTACAATTGAATAATAGAAAAAGAGAAGATAGAGCTTCTTGACAAATAAATGGTCAATGGCAGATGTAAAAAGGGTCAAATAAGACCAACATACTGCTTGTTGAATCCTAATATACACAGTAATTGTTTGCACTGCCCCTGACAATAACTGTAGGAACAAGGTAATGAAAAGCTTAGCTTTATTCGATATATGCTGAATAAACAGATTTAGTATAAACTATATGACACACAAGTAAATAAATAAATTTGTTTGTCAATGATACCGTTTTTAATTTATATACGACCATGCCCATGGGGTTGTATATATATAAATATTTGCCTTTTCGGAAAAAAAGTTGACGATGCAGAAACTCGTTTTGACACCCGCTGAGCTCAAAAAAGTTGTCTACAAAAAATGTGCAAATGTACGTTTGTACGCTGCACAATGATTTATTTCTCCAATTTAGCTCGAGATTCAAAAACTTAAACTATTATTGTTAAAAGCAAATCCTATAATTTATGATAAAAAAATTCCCTTTTCTTTTCCTTTTTCTATTATCAAATGGTACAAACAAAAAATAAAAAAATCAAAGATTTTGCAATATTTCTATATGTTTTGATATGTAGTAAAATTCATTATATCGTTTTAAGAATACGTACATTCTAAACAATCTTTAAAATATTATTACATTATTAAAAAAAGTGAATTAAATGCAAATAATAAATTTATGATGTGTAATTATAAATTTATTATTTGCATTTAATTCACTTTTTTTTCATTCACCTCACTTCGCGCTTCACAAATTCGGCTAATTGTGTATTTCATTAGCATTTTAAATTCACCTCAGCCTATATTTCTGTATTTTCGATGCCATTAGGATTACAGCTCCTTGATCAGGATACCATTCTTTTTTTGCTTCAAGCACAGCATGATAGGTTGGAAGTGGGGAGCAATTTACACTGTTTAAACGACTCTGTATTGTATGATCGTTTGCTGCATTTTCCATCTGAGTATGTTGTTAAAGCGTCTTCTTTAGACAACTTCCTGTTTTCAGAGCTAGATCTGTGTAATTAAGCTAATGTGAGTAGCTGTATGTGAAGATGTTGTAGTTCTTGAGTAGTAATGCTGTGTCTCTACAACCTTCATTATAAAGTGATACTCCTAATGCAGATATCAGTTCTCCTGCACTGTTATTTTTTACCAATTCCATTGTCATTCTCATTTTGGCTCTGTCATTTGCTTCAGTGAACTCAACTTTTGGGCGACCGTTATCAAATTCAACAGTTCTTGATGTACTTGGCAATATGTCACTTTCCGATGAAAAATTCATATTGCCCTTCAGCAATTTTTATTTTTTGTGCGAAATCGTAGTTCTATTCTATGACATTCTTGCCATTTCTGCTCAACCTTGATAGTAAAACTTCTCATTTTCTTCTTTAGAGCATCTTTAATAGTATCGTCCAGTCCAATCCAACCCAAATGTTGAATAGTGTGTTCTAATAACTTATCATTTAGTGACTCGTTATTATGTTCGCACAGCTACACTTCAACCAAAATTGAAAAAGCAAATATGTGCAGCCAAATTTTCAAAGTTTTATTTGAAAGGAAGAAGCTTTTTAATGCATATACAATTATGGCGGACACTCGCGGACATTTTTTGATTGATGAAGTCAATCATTGCAGAAAATTCAGGAGTATCTTTAAAACATCTCCAAAATAATATATCACATGGGCTGAAAAGTCCGGGCCTAACACATAGATAGCGCTAGTTTTATTGCAGTCACATTTTTTACACCTTCAAATAACACCTGTCAAAATTTCATGATATTCTATTCATTAGTTTGTGAATTATTGTGCTAAGAGTGACGCTACTTTTATTATTTTCAAAAAATGGATCAAAAACAATTTCGTGTTTTAATTTTACACTGCTTCTTGATGGGAAAAAATACCGTTCAAGCGAAGCAATGGCTTGAAAAGTGTTATGGGGACTCCGCTCCATCAGAAACAACAATAAAACGTTGGTTTGCTGACTTCAAACGTGGTCGTAGAGACACCGATGATGCAGAACGCAGTGGACGTCCAAATGAGGCGGTAACACCAGAAAACATCAAAAAAATCCACAAAATCGTTTTGAATGATCGAAAAGTGAAGTTGTGCGAGTTAGCTGACATCGTAAAGATATCAAAAGAACGTGTTGGCTTTATATTGCATGAGGATTTGGCTATGAGAAAGCTCTGTTCAAAGTGGGTGCCGCGTTTGCTCACTGTTGACCAAAAACAAAAACGTGTTGATGATTCTGAGCAGTGTTTGGCCATGTTTAAACGTAACAAACCGGAATTTTTGCGTCGATATGTGACAATGGATGAAACATGGATCCATCACTTCACTCCGGAATCAAAACGATCGTCATCTGAGTGGACAGCAACCGGTGAACCTCGTCCAAAGCGCCCGAAAGCACAACAATCGGCTGGAAAGGTTATGGCCTCGGTATTTTGGGATGTAATATTCATCGACTATCTTGAGAAAGAAAATACCATCAACAGTGAATATTATATAGCGTTATTGGAGCGTTTGAAGACCGAAATTGCAAAGAAACGACCGCATATGGCAAAGAAAAAAATTTAGTTTCATCAAGACAACGCACCGTGTCACAAGTCAATCAAAACAATGGCAAAACTACACGAATTAAACTTCGAATTGCTCCCACATCCACCGTATTCGCCAGATTTGGCTCCCAGCGACTACTGGCTGTTCGCAGACCTGAAAAAAAAGCTCGCCGGGAAGAAATTTCGCACGAATGAAGAGGTTATCGCCGAAACTGAGGCCTATTTTGAGGAAAAAGAGAAATCATTCTACAAAAGTGGTATTGGAATGTTAGAGCGGCGCTGGAATGATTGTGTTGCTCTTGATGGAGATTATGTTAATGAATAAAGCTAATTTCGAACCAAAAAAACCGTGTTTTCTTTGTTAGGCCCGGGACTTTTCAGCCCATGTGTTATAACATAGCATTTAAAACCAACATTTAACTTATTTATTTGGAAGCACTTACCATTATGTTACTTAGATAAAGGTTTTGTTTAAACACGTATCGTATGCACTTAAAATCGTCAATGTAATCGTTTTTAATTTATATACGACCCTAAGCATAAGTTACAGTTACAGATATAGTTGCAGAGAATATAATTTAACTAATATGATCATGAAAATCAATTAGTTAAAACTAATAAATAAAATGCCATCTGGCCATGTCTTCAACAGACCAGATCTTGTAAACAAATTAATAACATGAATCACATAAAGATTAAAGATAAAGTATTGAACTTATTATTGTGTTATGTTATATGTGAATCCAGACCAGAAATAATCTTATATATATAACTATTTATGTATAATTCATATTTAAATTTTGGTATTCCTACTTTTTTCGGAAAAAAAGTTGACGATGCCAAAACCCCCTGAGCCCAAAAAAGTGGTCTAGAAAAAATGTGCAAATGTACGTAAGTACGCCGTACTATGGCGGAAAAAAATTCCTAAACTACTAGTCCGATTTGTATGAAATTTTTTTGTGAAATATTAGAGAAAAATATAATAATGCAATTTTTGTTTTTTCAAGGTCAGATGCTTCAAGGTGAAGTTATTGCCATGGGAAGTTTTTTTCGTATGGGGTCTCAAAACTACAATTTTCTATATTTTCACAATGATTAATCTTCAAGCTATCTATAACAAAACTGCATATATCATATATCCCGCTAGATGCTCCTTCTTGTGAAAAACGGAATGGACAAAGACAAACCACACTTTTCTATCTCTGACACGTAACACAATATCAAAAAAAATCTTTCAGATTGTTGTAGAATTGAATAAGACAAGAAAACTTGCAGAGTAGTATTTCAAGGTCAAATTTTTTTTATCTCAGAAACCTTAAATTTTTTTCACATTATTGTAGGATTAATTAATATAAGAAAACTTGCTGACGTACGCGAAATCGAGATGGAAATATGAATTTAAAAATGCCAAAAACTAATATTATAGGACGTTAAATGTCTATAAAATCAGGTTGATTATGCAGGCATGCACGCCATAAAACCAGGTTGCAATACTAGACTTGAGTATTGCAACCATGCATTTTTTCGATTTTATATATATTCATTTAACAAATGTGATTTTGGGAACATATTTAAGTAGATATATATGAAATGTGGAATGTTCTACCAACTTTCTCGTGTAAACCTGTCTCTTGCAATTTTATCAAATTTTTTGGGTGTGGAATGGCCATTCGTCGAATTCAATTGACTGTTCGACGCAAAATTTTGTTCGATATGCAACACAGCAAACAAATTGTGTTCTTCGAACAGCCTTCCTGTGTTGATTTTTAACACTTGTTTTTGACGCGCAATAATTAATTTATCATTTGTTCAGTACAACAACCTAATGATGTCTTTGGTTTAGCGGTATAAGTAAGTCCAACTTTATATCCATTTTGAATTAAATATTTATGGAATAAGTCGTGTCTATTGTTTTTATTCCATGCTTGTCATGACTTTCGTCGATCATACGCCACAAAATGTTCGTTGAACTATTCGCCAAACAAGTGGAATGGGCCATCGAACATGTTGTGATGCAATGGCAGAATATTGTATTCGACGAAACTGTAGTTCGATGTCGATTTTCGTCGAACTTGTTCGTATCGAATGCTCGCCTGGTCGAATGCTGGCTTTAGTTTTGCAACCCGGTTTTATAAAAATTTGTTGCGAGCTAAAATATCATAATTACTACGACAATTTGCATTAAGGTGCCGACACACGGGATAGAAAACTAGCGTATAGTTTTTACTATATGTACACTAAACTATCATGTCCGTCCACACGAACCATCCCATGTGTAGGCATCTTTATTGAAGTTTTGTTATTATATAGAACGTATTAGGCTGGATGAAAAGTCCCCGGTCTGACCCATAGATGGCGTTACCAGAATTTTTTCCATATGATTTTCATTTAGTACCAACCTTCAAACGATACGTGTAAAAATTTGACAGCAATCGGACAATTAGTTCGTGAGTTATAGCGATTTGAGTGAAGCTACTTTTGTTATTGTTGAAAAGATGGAAAAAAAAGAATTTCGTGTGTTAATAAAGTATTGCTTCTTGAAGGGAAAAAATACAGTTGAAGCGAAAGCATGGCTTGATGAAGAGTTTCCGGGGTCTGCACCGGGAAAATCCACCATCATTGATTGGTATGCTAAGTTTAAACGTGGTGAAATGAGCACTGAAGACGGTGAACGCAGTGGACGCCCAAAAGAGGCTGTTACCGACGAAAACATCAAAAAAATCCATAAAATAATTTTGAATGATCGTAAAATGAAGTTGAGCGAGATAGCAGACATTGTAAAGATATCAAAGGAACGTATACATCATATCATTCGCGAATATTTGGGCATGCGAAAGCTCTGTGCAAAGTGGGTGCCGCGCGAGCTCACAAGCGATCAAAAACAACAACGAGTTGATGATTCGGAGCAGTGTTTGAAGCTGTTTAAGCGCAATAAAGCCGAATTTTTCCGTCGATATGTGACAATGGATGAAACATGGCTCCATCACTATACTCCAGAGTCCAATCGGCAATCATCTGAATGGACAGCAAGCGATGAACCCAAACCGAAGCGTGGAAAAACGCAACAGTCGGCTGGAAAGGTTATGGCGTCTGTTTTTTGGGATGCGCATGGAATAATATTCATCGACTATCTCCAAAAGGGACAGACAATCAACAGCGACTATTACATTGCTCTATTGGAGCGGTTGAAAGCCGAAATCGCAAAGAAACGGCCGCATTTGAAGAAGAAAAAAGTGCTGTTCCACCAAGACAATGCACCGTGTCACAAGTCTGGAAAAACGATGGCTAAAATTTATGAATTGGGCTACGAATTGCTTCCTCATCCACCGTATTCTCCAGATCTGGCCCCCAGCGACTATTTCCTGTTTGCGGACCTTAAAAGAATGCTCGCTGGCAAGAAATTTAAGACCGATGATGAAGTGATTGCTGAAACTGAGGCCTATTTTGAGGATAAACCGAAAGAGTACTACAGAAGTGGCATCGAAAAGTTGGAAAATCGCTATAATCGCTGTATCGCCTTCGAAGGCAACTATGTTGAATAATAAAATTGAATTTTGCAAAAAAATGTTTTTTACCATGGTAGACCGGGGACTTTTCATCCGGCCTGTTAGAAATATTTTATCGTTTTTTCTATTTTTCTAGTTGCCATATTTTTGAATGCTAATTCATACGAAATATGAAATTTTCCACTATTTACCAGCACTACGTGTATACTGGCACGAAATATAAATGACGTAGAACTGCAAGAAAACAAAATTTGAAACTTCGGAATGCGTAATATTTATTTCTATCATTCTTGGGTTTTAATGCTTGTAGGTGGGGTAATTCTAGGTTTATGGATGTTTTTACATTACTGTATCTAATATATAAATTTCTAAACGACCATGTATGTATGTCACGCAATCACGCCAAAACTGAAAATGGGATCGCCACGAAATTTTACACACGTATTTGCCAACTTTCTGAAAGTAAAATAGGCATATTTTCAACGCGAATATAAACCGCGAAAACCGCGAAAAAAATCGCGGTTCGCGAAAAAATGGTCTTTTACCAAAAATGATTACTGTAATCGGTTTGTCAGTAGTCAGTTAATAAAAAAACATGACGCGAAAAAATCCACGAAATTTTCCGCGATTTTCCGCGGGACTATCTATTTTATATATTCCTAAAAGACAGTGTGGGTATTACTACAAAACCGACAATGGGATCGCCACAACATTTTGCACACGTATTTGCCAATATTGTAGAAGTAATATAGGGGTATTTTTACAGCGAAAATAAACCGCGAAAACCGCGAAAAAATTGTCGTTTCGCGAAAAAATTTACTTTTACCAAAAATGATTGCTGTAATCGGTTTGTCAGTAGTCAGTTAATAAAAAACATGTCGCGAAAAAATCCACGAAATTTTCCGCGATTTTCCGTGGAACTATCTATTTTTATATATTCCTAAACGACCGTGTGGGTTTACCTTTCAATCACGCCAAAACCGACAATCGGATTGCCACAAAATTTTATACATGTGTTTGCCAACATTCCAGAAGTAACATAGGCATTTTTACAACGCAAAAATAAACCGCGAAAACCTCGAAAAAAACGCCGGTTCGCGAAAAAAATTACTTTTACCAAAAATGATTGCGGGAATCGATTTGTGAGCATTCAATTAATAAAAGCCATGTCGCGAAAAAATCTGCGATTTTCTGCGGAACTATCTATTATATGATACAATATAAGTACATTCCTAAACGACCGTGTGGATAGACATTTCAATCACGCTAAAACGGACATCATGATCGCTAAGTAATTTGACACATATATTTGCCAACATTGTAGAAGTAATAGAGGCGTATTTTCAAAGCGAAAATAAACCGCGAAAACTGCGAAAAAAATCGCGGTTTGCGCAAAAGATGACTTTTACCAAAAATGATTGCACTTATCGATTTGTCAGTGTTCAATTAACAGAAGACATGTCGTAGGAATCAACCAGGATAAAACCGTAAATGGGATCGCCACCAAATCGCGAAAAAAAGCGTGGTTCGCGAAATAGTTTACTTTTCCTAAAAATTAATAGGGTGAATGGATTAGTCAGTATTCATTTAGTTAAATTCACATCACGAAAAAATCAGCAAATAATTCCGCGATTTTCCGCGCAACTATCTAAAATATAAAAATATAAACGGCCGTTTGGGTATAGGAATCAACCATGCTAAAACGAACATTCAATACGAAATTTACAAGTATATCACAATATTCTAGAAGTAACATAGCATATTTAAAAAATTAAAATAAACCGCGAAAACCGCGAAAACAATAGTGGTTCGCCAAAAAATTGCTTAATTATTAAAGTGATATACTCCGCGATTTTCTGCGGTTATGTTTTATAATCCAATATAAAAATTCAAACAACGGTAAAACTATAAACGGAATCGGAGATTTTACAAACGTATTTGTCAGCATTCGGAAAGCAACAAAGGCCTTTTTTTACAGCGAAATGAAACAAGAAAACCCACCTTGCGAAAAACTTTGCTGAAACTGTAAATGGGATCGCTCCAAATATGTTCACACGTATTTTTCAACATTCCTGAAGTATTTTGGAAACGCGAAAATAAATAGAGTAAAAAAATACATCACGAGGAAAGCTGTCAATGAAGTTCGTCTAATACTTAAAAATTAATATATGATCCTTTTAAAAACACCTCGCCAAAAAATTCGACCATAATTCTTTGGTTTTCCACAATTTAGGATTTATATTTATATTTATGATATTAAAGTATATAAGTGATTACTAAAAACGCTTTTAGAAAACAACATGTTGTGTCCGAGCAGCGCACGGGTTCCTCCGCTAGTGATTAAATAAGATAAGAAAACTTGCTAAACATTTCAAGGTCAAAATTTTAAAACTCAAGGCGGCATGTTTTTATAGGAAATCATTCAGAAACTTTTAGAATTTGCTAATTTCAATAAACGTATCGGAATTTTTACATCACATTTTCCATATCTTAGATTAATTTGACAGGATTTCAGCTCCCGGGAATTTTGGTCGGACGGGATTTTGGCCTATCACAATTTGGATATTGCAAGTCATAATTATGGCCCTTAGACATTTTATTTTACCGAAAATTGGATGTTGAAATTTTACATTAAGCAGAATTTCAGGTTGCAGGGATTGTAGTTAAATTGATTTTTGTTGTATGGTTAAATGGATTATGGCCAGTCAAGATTTGAAATTTGACTAATAGGATTCTCGGTGTCGGGATTTCGTGTCATTGGGATTTAAGTTTACGTATGGAGTATTGATATTGTGGCTGACGATATTTTGGATCAACGGATTTTTGGCCCGACGTGCTTTTAAATTGACGGGGTTTGTTCCTTTATAATTTAATTTTGTAACTTTTTTGGTTTCGACTGGATTATATGCTGTTTAATAATGGTATGTAATATTTATCCAAAGACACATTAACAAACAAATTAAAAACAAAATGTCTTTGGGTGGCACTACTCGCATTTAGTACAGGGCGAAATAGCGTTCGCTGTGAGCTCCGCAGCTAAATTCATTTCAACATTTATTAATATGTAACTAATTAGGTTAGACTTAAATCATCCCATTATAATCATTTTGTTATTCGTTAATCTTTAAGTATACTGAATAAAAGATTTTATTCCAAGAAATATACGCCACTACACCTTTTTCAATTGTAATTTAGATATTATCAATTGTAATTAAAATTTTCCAATTGCAAATCAGATATTATTAAATGTAATTTTGCCCATAGGAAATGGTCAAATAGAACGGATGAACCAATCTGTCATTAGCGTTCTGACCAAGACCTCCAAGAAGACCCAGCAAGATTGTACAAGAGTGTAAGTCTGGTGCAACGTTTATTCAATTGCACCCTACACCGTGGAATATGTACCACGCCCCGCCAAGTGATGTTTGGCGTTAGAATGAAGAACAAGGAGACGAGTGAGATCATCAAACTGTTACAACAAGAGGAGATGGAAGAATTCCAAGAATCCAGAGAGATGCTGAGACGGAAAGGGAGGAAAAACATACAACAACAACAAGAGTTCAAAAGAAGTAGTTTGATAAAAACAAAATGACTGACCCTAAGTATGAAGAAGGAGATTTAGTGGCTATAAAGAGGACGCAGTTGGGCACTAGTCTCAAGCTGAAAAATAAGTATTTTGGACCGTACGTGGTAACCAAGAAGAAGAGGAATGATTGGTACGAGGTGGAGAAGAGGGGAACAGGAGAAGTGCCCATGCGAACAACGACGACAGCGGAGTACATGAAACCATAGAGACGGGTTCGGAAACCTATCCGGAGTAGGATGGCCGTGTGGTAACGCTGTTGCAGCAGACAACGCTGCCAAAACAAGCAACGCGGGATGACGCGAGAAAGAGAATGAAGGATAGAGAGTTAAATAGAACGGGGGTCTGAGAGGTAGTGTAGAAGATTGAGTTTTTAAATATAATTATGTTTACATCTCATATATAAATTTCTAAACGACAGTGTATGTATGTATGGATGTTTATATATTTAGTACTCAATCACGCTAAAACTGATAATGGGATCGTCACGAAATTTTAAACACGTGTTTGCCAACATTCTAAAAGTAACATATGCGTATTTTCAACGTGAAAATAAACCGCGAAACCTGCGAAAAAAATGGAGGTTCGCGAAAAAATTTACTTTTACCAGAAATTATTGCGGGAATCGATTTGTCAGTATCCAATTAATAAAAGTCATGTAGCGAAAAAATCCGCGAAATTTTCCGCGATTACTCCGCGATTACTCCGCGATTATCCACGGTAATGAACACAAAATTCGAGCTTAATTACGTGATTTTTCACGATTGCGGTTTTAAAGTAAAGGTTTTTTTTTATAAAATTTCATAAACGAGGGAAAAAACGAAATAAAGTTGCTAAATTTTTGTTGTGTTTTCTTTTATAAAGTTGAAAAATATTTCAGAAAAAAGAGAAAAAATTCTACGAAATCGAAACCATTATGAACCAGCGCCATGAGAGAAAATTTCTGCATTATATTTGTCATCGTTTTCAATTTTTATTTTGATTACAATACATGAAAAAAAGACATTCTTCTATCAAATATTTATGGTATTAAAGAATATAATTGATTACTAAAACCGCTTTTAGAAAACAACATGGTGTGTCCGAGCAGCGCACGGGTTCCTCCGATAGTATATAATAAAAAAAACTAGAACATTGAGTTTATCATAATTAAGTCTACATTTATATATTTTCAATGTTAGACATTTAATCTCACCAATTGTGATGACGCTGAGTGACCTTTTGAGATTCTTTCAAAAATCTCAAAAACATTTAAAAATGCCTGGAAATCTAGAATTTTATGGACCATGAAATATAAATTAAAATGACGATTTCATGTTTATTTACAAAACCAAAGTCATTTATTATAAATCAGATAAATCCAATGTAAGTAAATGGTTTCATTCAAATATCAATGACTCAATTATCGGTTACATCAATTAATTATTTTAAAGTATTTCAAGAATATAGAATCCCTTTATATACACATATTATATATATTATTTAACGAAATTCTTATCTGTGGTGCATATTCGTAGTCTTCAAATAGTTATACGACCTTGCAATCTGAATAGGTAGGCAATTTTCCCGATTTATCTTAAATAGGTTCGATGTTATATTTTTATGTTGGAATGAATGACAGTCTTGATCTTTATATCGAGCACATTGATTTACTATGAAGAGCAAAAAAAAAACGTCGTCAAGGGAACGTATATATATTGTGATCCAGATCTTTGTTCATGTTTTAATTTAATTTAATTTAATTAAAAACGTTCAGTATTTATTTCATCTAGAAGTAGGATATGGCAAGAAATTTCAATACAGGGAAATAGTTATAAATATAATCAAATTACCGAGTTCTTTGTTTCAGTGTACAAGTTCCTTATTAAAACGCATATTGCTGTAAGGTTTTCATTCTTGAACAATCAGATGACTTTGTTATACCATATATAATTAGGGCGATGTTTTACTTCAAATAGATTAAAATTAATGAATATTATAAATGTCTTATAATAGTCAAGAGAACTCGAGAAATTCATTTCTAATCAAAATAACAATCAGCAGCATGAAATATTTTACCTTGCGGGTTTGCGCAGGGTTTTGTTTGAGTTGAATAACAACTTTCATTTCGATTAAATTCAACTGCTGCCATAGGATTAAGGAAGTCTTCAACTAGATTGGATGAGACAAAACAAAGCTCTATCATCAAATTCAACTTAATGGAAAAGTTTTTTGGGTTGCTTTTTGCGGTTGATGGTGGTGAATGGAACAATACGAATAAATGTATTAAAATTTATGTTGTTATATGTGTATATTTGCGAAACATTAAAGTTTTTGGTGGTTTATTGGAATGCTTTTACCCCAGTCGATTTAGCATGAGTTGAGAATTTTGCCTAAACATATTTGCTGCGGGAAGGAGGATGCTTCCATTGATTACATACAACTGGCCGCTTTGGAAATTATCCCTTTTTGTATGTGCTTCCGGTTTCCAATAAAAAGCGCAAATAATTTTCTATACAAAAGAAAGACTTGTAAAATATACGAGTACAGTGGGATGAGGGAAAATGTGATAGAGATAGTGTATAAAGGCGTTTTAAAGACTTGTGGCATTATAAGAGTGTCCAGCGAAGGCGTCTTTTCAAATAAAATCAAAGAGTATTTTATTATCTAGATAACTGTGTGGGAAACCTAAGGCGATTATATACAAAAGGGTTTTATAATAATTGCCAACACAATGAAGTTGTAATGATGCCTTTCTAAATTATTAAATAACAAATAAAACGAGAATATGTTGAGAGACAAAAGAATTTTGAAGTAAAACGATAAAAACGTACATTCAGTAAGATTAGAAAGCAGTTAGGCGAGAGGGTGGTAAGGTCAGATAAGTAGTACATGATGTTCGAGTGTTTCATGTGCAAAAGTGTGCAATATAATGACCGTATGGTTAGAAGGAATGTTAGTGGGTAGCTTTGGGCAATAAACACAAGAGTAAGGACGAAGCAACTACACCAAAGGGAACAAAGAAAATTGATATCGTAAAAAGTAATATGTGCTGAACCGCATATAATAAAAGCAAAGTGTTGTAATTGCTGCGCAATAATTATGAAGTACTCGACAATTTTGTTGGTGTCACTGTTTTATATCGGATAAATATAATATTGATAAATATCTGCATTTTATTTCAAATGAGGTAGCAAACTTAAAGCGTTTAGCATTGCACATTAAACAATTTGGAATTAGCTTTAACTCCAATTCATTTGGTAAAATAGAACACATACAATTGGGAATTTATATAAATAAACTAGCGGAGGAACCCGTGCGCTGCTCGAACACAACATGTGTAAAAGCATTTTTAGTAATCACTTACATTCTTTAATATCATAAATATTTGACAAAGAATGTCTACTTTTCTAGTTTTTATGTATTGTAATCAAAATAAAAATTGAAAACGATGACAATTTTTATGCAGAAATTTGTTTTCATGGTGCTGCTTGTTCATAATGATTTCGCTTTCTACTGAAATATCTTTCAACTCCATAAAATGAAACGCAACCAAAATTTAGTAACTTTATTTATTTTTTTCCCTCGTTTATGAAATTTCCGCATTATATGTGATTATAAAAAAGTCTTTACTATAAAACCGTAATCGTGGAAATTGGAAAACCACAGAATTGTGCTCGAATTTTTTGGCGAGGTATTTTCTACAGGATCATATCAATTTTTATATATTAGACGAACTTCATTACTGCGGAAAATTGGAGTTATTGCCAGAATAATTCGTGAGGTGTTTTTTACTTTTCAAATACTGGAAAATCGATTCCCTCGATCATTTTCTCGCGGACCGCGATTTTTTTTCGGAGTTTCCTCGATTTATTTTCGCATTTCCAAAATACCTCTGGAATATTGGCAAACATGTGTGAAAAATTTCGGAGCGATCCCATTTACAGTTTCAGTCTGATTCATAGTAGCGCTGAAAGTAGCAGAATATTCGCGGAATTTTTCGCAAGGTGTTTCTTACGAATATAAACACTGCCAAATCGATTTCCGAAATAAATTAAGGAATTAGTCAATCTCTTCATGAACCGTGATTTTTCATGTTTAAAAATGCATGTGTAAAATCTCGCAGCGATTCCGTTTATTGTTAGTTTTACCGTCGTTTGAACTTTTACATTGGATTATAAAACATAACCCCAGAAATTTTCACTTTTGTAATTATTAAATTTTTTGACGAACCGCGATTTTTTTCGCGGTTTTCGAAGTTCATTTTCATATTTGAATATGACTATATTATTTATAGAGTGTTGTCAAATACGTAAGTAAAATTTTGTATTGATCCTACTGCCAGTTTTAGCCTGGTGGATTCCTATACCCAAACGGCTGTTTAGATTTTTATATTATATTTAGTTAGTTCTGCGGAAAAACGCGGAATTATTTTCTGATTTTTTATCGATGGGAATTTTACTAAATGAATACTGACAAATCGATTCCCGGAATCATTTTTAGGAAAAGTAATGTTTTTTGCGAACCGCGCCTTTTTTTGCGATTCCCGCGGTTCATTTCGCGTTTAAATTATGCCTATATTACTTACAGAATGTTGGCAAACACATGTGTAAAATTTCGTAGCGATTCCTGCAAACATTTCTGGTAAAAGTTATTTTTTTCGAGAACCGCGAGTCTTTTCGCGGTTTTCGCGTTTTATTTTCGCGTTGAAAATACACCTATATTACTTCTAGAACATTGGCAAACACGTGTGTAAAATTTCGTGTGGATCCCACTTTCAGTTATACACGGTCGTTTAGAAATTTATATATTAGATTAAGTTCGGGCGTTTATGGCATTAGTTACCCCATGTTCATTTCCTTCTAACACAATTATACCATTTAATGCATATCTTGGTTAAAGAAAATCCTTCTTGTTACAATTAAACACTTATATTCAATTGTATAACGAATATCTGTATCATTTTACATAAATTGTGCCACACAACATATGAGAGAAGCTATGATATGTAAAAACCCGAAAGCTCACCAAATTAAATTTGCCGAAAGGGTTTCGTCTATTCGAATTACTATCGGTCACACAACATTTAAATTGTATATTTACTATTGCAATCTGGTGCGCAATGTACAATGTAAATGTATACGAGCACTTATACAGAGTATAACTAACTAATAAAGCAAGTTGGCAAAACATTCTCCAACCAGCGCCACTTTGCATATGATAAACGTTCATGTGGTATCATCTGGGGGCAAACTTGTACGTTTTATGTATGCCATACATACATTTTGTGTATGTGCTTTTGTAAAATGTTTCCAGTCCCCAGCATACAGTTTGCACACAAATTCATAGTTAAATACGTTCACGTTTAGCACATTTTGCAGCCCCGTAGCAAGCAATTTTTATTTTGAAACTTAAATAATTTCGAATTAAATTCAATTTGTCCTCGAACTAATTCAAATTCGATTTTCAAGGAATTTATCGTAATTGAGATGGTCACAAGAATGTGTGATTTTGCACACTGACGTACATGTAAACTCGTAATTTTGCAACTAAGTACAATGATACACAAATGCCAGTAAAGCAAAATACATATTGCCAAGTCATTAGTCCTAAGTGCTCATGTTTCAATGATTCCAATTTCATAACATTAATCAATTCCGTTAATACAACTTTACCTGATTTGAAGGCGATTAACACCTCTTTCGTGTATACCCGTTCACAGCACGCTTCCATACTCCCGCCCCTTAAATATTATACTGAAAGTGTAATTTGCCGGAAACCCCAATCATTCAATGTGAAACACCACTTGCTCAGTTAACCTCAGCATTTCCTTTCATTTAATGCGATATCGATACTTCTGTCGATATTTTGCTATTGTTATTATTTAAATTGATTTCTTTTTTGTTTTACTGATACATTTAATCGTACACCGCCTATACACCTGATGAATAATTAAGCTATTCCGCATCATTTAACAAATTCATGTACCAATTTCGGTTGAATGCAAACTCGTATAAAAATTTAATTTTTTGAAAATTAATCGATCACGACTCGCAATAATTAATGATTCTTGTGGTTACTTTTTGTTCATGAGCGTTTTGCCGATACTTAACGTCACAGGGATGCGTGTATATATATATATAACAATAAAACATTGAGACCTGACATTACATTAGAACTGCACCAAACCCGCAGTTATACAAAAAAGCTTCTCACGTTTAAATTGCCTCCACACGTGTGTACGAGTATGTGAAATTGCTTCACCTTCCAAAAAAAAGCAACAGCCAATCAATTTTGACTCAGGAATCGCTTTTATTGGTCAATAAAAAGCAGGAGAAAAGCCATTTCGATGTGGAAAATAATACAATAGTAAGGGAATGGTCGATCAAAATATAAGAGCTGGTATATCCGGTGTACACCTATAATATGGAGAAAAAGTTGGTGAAGATTTTTCTGGGGGTATAAATCGACCTTTTTTGATGTGCAGAAGAATTATGAAATCGATTCATATTATATTCAACAGAAGCGAATCAAATGAGCCCCCAGTTTATAATATATTACCAGCATGGCTATCCGATTTTGTTGTACATTTTTATCTACTTGCGTACATATTCTACTATTCGTACTAAGATTCGTACAATATTTATAAAGTTGCTTTAATGGTTTTAAATTGAGGATATTATTAAAATTAATCACCTGCTGCATTGTGTGTAGTTGTTAATTTTGAGTGACTGTTTATTTTTTTGATAATTCATAAAATTGCTGTTTTATAATTAATTGTTGAACTTTGTGTTTAAGGGTATTGTTATTCATAACTTTTGTCGAAATTCTTTAAGCGAATCCACAATTGGGTAAAATATTTATATCCACAGAAGCCCAATCGCCTAAATCGACATGTTTTATTTATTATATTTACATTTTGACAGGTCGCAAATTGCTCTACATTAATCTGCAAAAATGCGCATTCCGTTTTCCCTATCAATCAAATTTTAAAGCAACAAGCCACACAATCATTTTTACCAGAAACTCAATTTCATGAATAATTCATACTCGCTTTATTGTTGGCATTGCATTCGCTCTTACATTGTTTCTACGCCTCTATCATTTACTGTTTCAATGAGTTTTGAAGATATTTTAAAGCTTAAAAAAACAGATTCGAGTTGTTGTCAGAGTTTTAAAAACTTATTTCGGGACAGTATGTAGAAGCACGTTTTTAGTTTGACACTCTGAAAATTCAACATTTGCTAAACATTTCAAGATCAAAATATAAGGTTTTAAATGTTTGAAAAATTCATACTTTTACAATTTTGTTTTCATTATTTTTATTTTCTTTTTCTGTACATGCTTGCAGTCGAAATTGAAATTTAGTTTGTTCTTTGCTTGTCAATCAATAATGTCTGCAAAAAATTCAGAAGTACAAACAATTGGCTTGGTCTTGTAATAACAAGTAACTCTGCGTATTCAATGTTTTTTGTCACGATTCTCTCCATCATGCATGTGATGTACAATCAAACAATCATTTTAGGACTATTTATATGTGGCAGGTGTATTTGAAGCAGAGTAGGTATTTATAAAAGTTTCAACAATTGATGAAAATTAATATTGTAAAATGACACTGGCGAAAATAGTCGCAACATAATTTATTTAAAAAATATAGAATAAATTAAAATAAATTGAAGTGTTATTATTATTAACACACCAAATATATATTACTATGAATGTTAAATTTATTTCTGAAAAAAGTCTAGTTTTAAAACACTAACTTTTAAAATTAAAACGTGCCTTTAAAGCAACCTATGTATTTCCTATTTCTTATAAACAATATGCTTCCTATTCAATGCTTTTATTTTGGCATAAAATTTACTTGAATTGTAAACCCCTAAAAAATTGGGTCCCTATATTCTTTCGAAAGTAATTACATTTAATCAGATTAAATGAACGCTTTTCGTTGAAATTTATTTGCAGCTATATATGACGCGTCCACACTCCGCCAAGTATATCACTTTGTATTCCAAGGCCATTTAAGCTCTTGCAACCAGTTCTGCTGAAAATGGATTTAATAAAATATGTCTTAATGCGAAAAGTTTTGGGTCTAAGTATAAATCAAAAGTAAGTGCAAAACAGCAACTCTCACGAGTTGCGTTTTCGTCGTCTTTCATGCGGACTCCTTCCTCATTTTATATATTGTACTCGTATATAATTTTTTTTTTTGTGCTTTATTTCTCTTCAACAGTGAATACTTATATTTATGAGTTTTGAAGTACTTTAAGATGGCAAGGACTCAAACATTATTCCATATAATTTAAAATAATGTATTTACCGGTGACTGTTTACACGCAGCTCTTTTAGTCCATTAACTGAATTAATTGCATATCTTAAGGGGATGGTCGTAAATGTTTGTGCGCCGCGCATTGTTTGTGTCCAGTCGGAAGTCACCAGTGTAATTATTCGAGTATGCCATTTACGATGTAGCAACTTATAAAAATTAAATGTGCACTCGAATATGGCTAATATGCTTATATGCCATTTTACGTATTTCCTCAACACAAAACTGTTTGTTGTCGGAGATGTGATAGAGATTTGTTGAGAAAATTTCTTAAACAAATACTTTTTTATTTCCATTAAGTCAGAGCGGAATTTTATTTGTTAAGCATAAACTATTCGCAAATAGATAGCATTTTATAATTTATTACCAGCCATTATGGCTGTAATAGATTCTTACATTCACAAACTTTTTCGAAAATTATGCAGAAACACGTAAAAAAGCATGTGCAATATAATTTCTGAGTATTTATGCTTTGTTGTACGTCCACATTTCTGAACGTACCAGTAGTCATATGAGTTATGGACAGAGGACATTGCAACACATTGTGCGGGGATGATTTGTCGGTAGGTAATAGTAAATGAATTTAGAGAAATGTTATACCTTCGATTTGAATTATTTGCACGACTTCTAAAATTATTGTGCTCGACATTATTAGTTTATAATAAATTCAAACAGTGAGATGCAGTATTTTTTTAGATACTTTATACACATAAAATGCTTTAAGGGTACATATTGAAAGTTGACTCAACTTTTTTTTTTTGTTTATATAATTTTTAGATGCAACAACTGTTTCAAGATTCTAAAACTATTTTTCAATTTCAAGATTACTCAAAAATAATATTATAAATAATTTTAAAAATTGTCAAAAAAATTTAATCTAAATCTATAGTTAATTTAAGTGTCATTAAACGATCAAGATTTCTTAAACGACTCTTATTTTATTGCAGTTGACAATACTTTTGCCGAATGAAAGCATTAAATGTTTTTTGTATAAGGGAAACATTTGTTCTACAAATTTGCAATTCTGCGAAAATACGAACCTCTGCTCGATTGACAACAAAACTTATTAGGTACAGCAATAAAATGTTTAAAGAAATTGTGAAGCCATAAAATATTTGAAAATGTTTCTACTGGGTTTTGTATATATTTAAAGGAGTTGCTTAAATGATTAATTGTATATTTTAAATGCATATAAATGGTCAGTACTAATATCAAGTAGCTACTTCCATTTAATTTTTATTTAATGAAATTCTGACGCATGTTTTATATTCTGTGTTATTGACTAAGATTGTATTATATAGACATGTCTGCGAATATCTGAAAATTTATTGTGCATCCGTCTCATTAAGTTAAGCAATTGCCAATAAACTGGGATGTAGAAATATACAAAGATCTCAATGCAGACATATTTATTGTTTTTGTACGAATTATGCCATATTGAAGGAAGCTCATCGCAAAAAGTCTTATGAGGATCCCAATTTTGTATGTTATTTCAGTACGGCAGCACTTTGTGATAAAAATACTCCGTATGCCGTATGGTATTTCTTGAACAATGACTGCCCTTCCAAATGATTAAGTATATGGCCAAATATAATGCCCGTCCAACATACACAAGGCATAAAAATGTTATTCATTCTAATAACAACAAAAGTCGGTAGCATCTGCCTATAATTTTGAAATGATGTATAACATAAGCAAAATCATTTATCAAGCAGCCGTGACAATGATAAATGCTGCGCTTGCCCAGTTACGACTTTTACAGGATAAACGCTTTAAGTTGTCTCGTGATCCTTGCAATAGGAGGTATATATACATTATACAAAATAATATATATAATGTAAAATACATTTTTAATTCAGAAACAATTATTAATTACAATAAGTCACTGTCAGTGATTGTAATCGAATAGTTTGCACATTCTGTTGGTTCTGCAAATATTGTTTATGAGATGTAAGACTGATCGACTATTGAGGATAATTAATAACCCCTAATTTTACTTGTATATTTAATTAATTGGATTATTATTTCATTGCATACTTCTTTTCGGATTTGGTCTCTATTTGTATTCACCTGGTATCCATATGAAATAAATAAAATTTATGGCATTCCCAACTATGACAACCAAATTCCTGATAAAGTCTTTACACAAAAACGAAAGCTTGTTTGATATCCTTTTAAATTGTCACTTCAAATTAACCAGTTCATTGGTTTGCTGTCAAATATCTGTTATTACTCCAAAAATCGCCGCACCTTCCACTCACCCTCTCAACACTCATATTTATGCGAATATTTATTATAATATTGACAGGAAATGTCAAAAGTATCAGCAAAGTTAAAGGAGTCTTGGCATAATTGCGACAAATCATTTTAGATATACATTCTTGTCTATATATTTTCAGAGATCATCAAGAATACAGCAACAAAGCTATGTCATTTGCAAAAACATTTCTGTATACGTGACGATTTGATCCCTTCAGAATGACGGGAGCAACGACTTGCTAAATTTAGTCAATCAACAAGTGGAACAGCAAACACAATCATGCGTGAATACCACAATAATTAACAACCTATTTGTGTGTACACACTGTGTACCATAGATGTGCCTTGTGTTATGTGGCCCAGGAGGATGCGAAGGATGTGTGGATGTGGGTAGATGTTATTTTTGTTGGGGATATACAAAACGATGCCATCGACGCAGTAAAATCGATACTGATAGATTCAATCAAGTTCAAAAATTGCCATTACGGTTGACAATTGATGATTGCCAAAAATGACTATACATAATACACATGCGAGTATATGCGGTTTATTTATTTTGTTTATTTTGCTATATATAACAATTTTTCATCATGTCATTTTAATTTACGATAAAGTTTGTCCGACCTTTTAGCCCGACCCCTTTGCATAATGACATCCCTCACTGAAATTAAATTTACCATCATTAATTGCTTAACACTCATGTATCTAATAGCTAAGTATACATACCTAAAGATGTAAATTTTGTTGGTACACAAGTACAATGTATACATACTTCGTTATAAAAGTCACTGTCAAAAGAATGTCAATTGTCAACTGCAAGATTTTATCATGAGCCACTTATCCATTTATGTAAATGTATGTATAATACTAAATACACAAGGACATATTGAAGAATATGGAATTAGTGCTTTAGAAAACGAGGATGAGTTATGCTTCGTATAAGAGTTACTTTCATAAGCCCCTTTATTGTGTTGTATACTTTTATACGATTCAAGAATACTTTATATGGAGACTTGTATTAAGCTATTTGATTATGAATGAATATATAAAATTTCGTTTCCCTAATAAATTAATGTGATTAAATCATATAATATGCATAGTGCGAATTCTTCATACTGATTAAGTGATTACATATTCAATGTTCGTCCTCGTATGAGGCAAACAATTGTGACCATAATAACTCAATTATTTTTCTAATTGTATTTCATGCATTCGTTTATTTAATAGTATTTAATAGTATGATGTGCAATATTACATTGATTTCTATTTTTGATACATTCTGTTTGTTTGAAGATTTTTTTAATACATTTCGCTAATTTCTTAAATAATTTTAAAGTTATTTTTGAATTTGGCAAAACGCGAAATTGTGTAACTCTGCAAATAAAAACTGTAAAACCAATTCAGAAGAAAATTGTGTTACTAAATTTAATGAACTTAATAAATTAAAAAAAAAAAAACTACATCGCAGGGAGAGCGAGGTGTGAATTTATATACGACTGTTGCTTAACTACATTTTAATAAAGCTTTTCGGAGGTATGAAAAATTTGACCTTGAAATTTCTAAATTTTGACCTTGATTTTTGTCCAAAATTGGTAATTTTATTGAGATTATCAATAATGTAGAACATCATAGTACATTAAAACACATAGTATTTGAATTAAAAAAATATGACCTTGAGTTTTCAAAATTTGACCTTGAAATGTTCAGCAAGTTTTCTTATTTTATTTATTCCTACAATAATGTGAAAAAAATTTTCAAAAATAGTTAGGGTTTCTGAGATACGTGCGCCGTCCGCCGTACGTCGAACCTTGAAATTTCCGATTTCGACCTTGAAATGTTCAGCAAGTTTTTTTGTCTCATTTAAGCCTACAATAATGTGAAATTTAAAAAAAAAAAATATTAAAGGTTTCTGAGATACAAAAAAATTGACCTTGAATTTTTCGATTTTGACCTTGAAATGTTCCGCAAATTTTCTTATCTTATTTTATCCTACAATAATCTGAAAGAATTTTTTTGATATTGGCTGAGATAGAAAAGTGGGGTTTGTCCTTGTCCACCCCCCTTTTCGCCAGAAGGAGCATCTAGCGGGATATAGGATATATGCAGTTTTGTTTAAGATACCTTGAAGATTAATTGTTGTGGAAATGAAAAAAATCGTAGAACTCATTTTTGAGCCCCTATACGAAAAAAAATTCTTTTAGCAATAACTTGACCTTGAAGGATCTGAGCTTGAAAAATCGAAGATCCTATTCTTATATTTTTGTCTAATACTTTACAAAAAAATTACATACAAATCGGTCCAGTAGTTTAGGAATTTTTTTTTCCACCAGTTTTCTATTGTACGGCGTACACTGTACGGCAACATCAACTTTTTTTCCGAAAACAGTCGGATTCCAAATATTTCTATATGCCCTTGGGGTTGAATATAAATTAAAAATAGTAAATACTGAGTTTGATAAATCTGTGAGGGCCCGGAAAAGTATTGCTAATAACATTTAATTTTGTAAGGATTTGATTTCGAATACATTTCATGCTGTTTATTATTAATTCAAAAGCACATCAATAGAAACGAAAAACAAAATATCATTTGTGACACAACACAATTGTCTAGTGCAGGGCGAAGGTGGGTTCTGCTAGTACGTATTATATTATCATCATAATTCAAATTACGTGGCGCTGCAACCCGGTTAGCCTGACTCAAAAGATTATTCCAGACCGGGCGGTTATGCCAGTTTATATAGTATAGTATTCTATTATACTGGTACTATTAATATGTTGTACCGGAAAGATGCGAAGCTCTCAACAACAATTGGACAATGCGTGCTTTTAATATAAGATATGTCATACTTCCAAGTTCCAACGCCTACTAGTATAAACCGATTGGTCTTATACAACACGCGATACAGCTTATAAACGCCATCTATTATGAAAATAATGGATTACTTTTTACTAGACCTATAATATTCCAAAAATTAATCATAGCTCGCATTATTTACCAGAAAATTCACATGATTTCAGAGGTGAAAAGGGATGCGCACATCAGCTTTTGATATTTGCGGTAGCCATGTTACTATTTGATTTATGAACGTAATTTAAAACACAACATACTTTCTCAATGTTCCTCAACAATCAGAGCATGTATGTAGGTACCCAAATATACTTACTCGCGGGTAACTGTTGTTTGCGGTATACAAGCTGTACAACAAACACGTGTCTGTCTCATCTAATTAAGAATGGAATTGATGTTCGCTTAATTTATTAAAGGCCACACGTACGAGTATACCAAATACGCAACAACTTCTTTAGAATCGTTGGCAAATATAGCGTCTTAAACTGTGTACCTACTCGTACGTATTTGAATATAGGAGTAGGTGTACCAGTTTAAATATGTTATTTCCTTCCGTTTCAGCGGCGGGGAATACTTGGTGGAAACCACCCACGCCCACACACACAAATTTGTGTTTGCGAGACGAGTATGTGTACAAACATGATATGTGGTAGATTTGTGCGCCTATGGTGTTATTTTCATTTGTTGGTTTCACACTTTTTGCAACTGAGAAGGTGCTTACTGCGTATATTCCAAAAGGTGAATATTACACACACACAAGTTTAATATTTGCCTTTAAAGCTCCCAAGGTGTTTATACAAATTTCATACGTACGAAATATCTTCTATTGTGTGGATCGGCTGTGTTGTTTGTGCTTATTGTCCTTACAGATATTAAAGGTTTCACATCCATGACAAGGAACATTCGTCCGGAATCCGGACATAATACCAATTTTTTGTTTGTTTTCTACAAATATGCACAATGTAGCAGGGATCAGTGTTGTCCACATGACTCAAAGAATGTAATAAAAGTTTGGAAATTGGTTTTGTTTACAATTTACGATAGAATTATGCTAATAATCTTGTGCAGACTGAACATAAAGCTCTTATGAAATTTCCTTGTAAGATGTAAAATTGAATTTTTTATCTTGCCTTATTTTCGCACATTCATTGGCAAAAAAAGAACAAGTACATAGTTACACTTTGGAATCTAGTGGATTGATGAACATTTTTCAATTATTTGCTCAATTTATACAATTACTAAGTCGACGATTGAATTAAAATTACAAATTAACAAGACAGGACATATAATATATAAGTATGAGAAAGCTATTCACGTAATAGAATTTTTTCTTGACATAATATTGTTTATTAAATAAGCATATATTTCTCACATACCGTCAATATTGTGCCACAAAAATGCAACTGCTGCGACTATTCTTCATCCTTAAACACACGAATCAATCAAACGTAGATTTGAAAGAGATAACGTTACTTTGAAATCAATTTGAATCAAAAGAAAATAATGGAAAGAGTGGTTCTACGAAAAATAAAATAAAAAGGGAGAGCGAACAAATAAAAAATTGAAACCGCACAAGGAAATTTTCTCGATCGATTTTCCTGCCAAATGCTTCTAATTTGCATAAAAGGTTTTTCAATTGCCATCTATGGGATGTGTTCTTTATAGATTTCCCAATCAACTTTCAATAAAGATTCCATTCCCTTCTATCGCATGTGACAATATTTTACTCATCGAATTTTCCGAGGATCTTTTTCAATTCTGAGTAATTTAATTTTTCAATCTGAAACTGCTTAAAGAATATAAACTATTAAGTTTTTGAACAATCTGACGAAATATTCACAATCATATTCTCACCAACATTTCTGAAGTGTTTTCTTAAATTTTAAATTTCACAAAATGTTGAAACTAAAAGCTTTGGCTTTTGAACATATTTTACCCAAGTAGAAATAAAAATAATGAACTGTTGGTTAAAAGTTTTAATTTTCGTACAAGTGGAATTAATGTATTTCAAAACGAAAGGTTGAAATTTAAAAAATCTGTCTGCATATCGCAAAATATTCCCACAATTAAGCCAAGTCACAAACAAAATAGAAAGTAAATTGCATTCATATAACTTATTGCAAATTCAATAGGGTACCTCGTACAATGCGAATCACGTGTTCAGAAAGTTTTGTTCTTAACTTTCATTATATGAAGCATCCCGGGTCAAAAATTAACGATTTATCTTGGCAAGAGAACAATTTCAAGTGAGTTATTTCTATACATTTATCTCACCTGCAAATGCAATACGTGATGAACCCTTTTTACAATTTCTGCTGGTGTGCCATGTCGGTATATGAGGCACGGAAATGGAATATATTTTCCAAGTCACAAAGCACTTATTTCAAACCACAGTAGTATTTGCAGTACTGTTCGGTTCTCTGACACATTTCAGGAAGCGTCCGTAAAGTTATGTTGCATGCACTTATAAAATATAATGGATGGCAAAAAGTGTACAAGATCATGTTGAAAATATATTTCCATATAAACAATCATTTTTATGCTGATTTACAGCGTGTAATTGAACTCTACAAAATTGAGGATATTTTAAAATCATTTGTCATTTCCATGTATGCATTTTATGATTAATTTAAGTTTTATGGCTGCAGTTTATTAAGCTTACATCCGAAAATATAATAAAAAGTTTTCCCCATTTTCTTTAATAATAAATAGATCTAGGAGAAAATAAAATAAACTTATATTATCGTTAAGCCCTCATAAGACTCACAAGCATTTCTCTTTAAACTTATGCGCATGTTGGTACAAAGGAAATTGACATTTCAGAGAAGTTCATAAAAAGGAAACATAATCATAATTCACCATTGTATAGCATTAAATTTGCTGTTGCCTTCTGACCCACATGGGAAAATGAGTTACAATGCATTTTACCATTTCGCGTTGGATTTGTGAAGTGGATTTGATGCTTTTCATTAAATCAGCAATCACTTTCATATTTAGTGAAAAGAATAATAACGAAAACTGACTGAGAATGGTGTATCGAGACTTTGCAGTACATAAATGAAATATTGTTTGATTGCATATTTACTGTGTAGCGAATTCACTTTATAAGATCATGAATTCTACATGAATTTCCAACCATCGCCAGAGGTGAAGAAACATCAGGAGTTTACAAATAAAAAAATTACTTTAAATGATTGCAATCCCATCAGTGGAAACTGCTGTACTAATTATTTATGTTTTTGCTTCATAGTTTTCCAGTGGAATGTGGATTATCCTCAAATGCAAATTTTTCATTCTATTTGAAAATAAATTTTTTGTAAATTTTATTTTTTATTACAACTACATATTTGAAATGGTATTCACGCGCATACCACTTTTAGTTTACATGATCATTTTCAGTCAAAAATCACTCAACCCGATTTTGAAATGTGTCCTTAAAAGCAAGCTTTCCATTCTAAAACTCTCACATCAATTGCAAACAAATTTATGACACATATCCGGCTTGGCCTACCACCATCCGGACAAATACCCTCTTCTCGA
Organism: Sylvicola cinctus; assembly: GCA_963854165.1. Classification (NCBI taxonomy): domain Eukaryota; kingdom Metazoa; phylum Arthropoda; class Insecta; order Diptera; family Anisopodidae; genus Sylvicola; species Sylvicola cinctus. The sequence continues at coordinate 20,860,092 of OY974084.1, forward strand.
CATACATCACGCATATTCACACAAATGTGCCGGATATTTCGCAGATAGCCACAATTTCCAGTACGCCACTTTATCTTGCACACAGCGAGCAATCAGCATTGACAATTTAATAGTTTTGTCCGTTTATATACGGGCTTTGCAAGATACCCATTACCCACACATCGGGATGAGTGAGCATTTACAGCTCACACAAATTTATTACTCAAGAGGCATTGCGAACATCTTCACAATGAATTGCCACCCTTAAAAATTGTTATCACATAGTCGAAGGGTTGGAGTGGGGGAGTACGGGAGTGTGGGAGTGCGGGCGCAACAGCGCGGTCACAGAAAATTTTAGGGTGTCACACAATAATTCGACACGGCGCTGAATATAGAAATTGGGTCGCGCTTCGCCATTTGATAACGGACAGCAAGATGTGTGTGTATAATGTACACATTTATATTAAACACACAAAAGTCTATATGGATAATAAAAAGGGTTGCAATAAATTCTGTTAATGGGTTGGTAAACTTTTTCGGGTTAAATAAAATGTAATGCTTTTAGCGTTTGCTAAATAAATTTGTGGTTATTTCTTATTTAACACGGTTTTCGTGCTGACTGACGCTTTTCCCTCTTTCATATATGTTATATTGTAATGTTTACATACACATATTTCGCCCTTCTTCCCACAAGTTAAAAACATCTATTGGTTTTTATTTAAGTGAAGGTGGGACGACTTAGAAGTGTTCAGTATATTTGAGGGTAGGTATAGACGCACGTGAACGAATATTGCAGGAATTTACTGTTACCTTAATGCTGCTGCTGTTGCTTTACACTATACAGTACACTGTACGGACGAGGAAAAATGTGCACAAAAAGAGTTAAAAAGACGTGCTACGTTCTGAGAAAGCTGACAAAATGCAGAACGCGTTAAGGTGAACCGCAAAAGAATGAGCAACAATAAATAAGAGGTTGCGATGTGAAAAGCTCTATGTACGTATTATATAGCTTTAAATGTATGTGTATATGTATGTGCGCTCAGGAGCAACAATTTAGCTGAATTTATTGCCTCTGGCTTTTGCGTGTAAGCTTCATTAACGGTCAACAATTTTACATTATGGATTGCAAAATATTTGTGGGTAAAGGCTATAATGTTACTTGAAATATGCGCATTTAGTAACTTTAATCAGGGTAGTTAGTTCAAGTAAAACAACACTGCAGTCTGTACATGTAATTTATTTTCATCAAAATTAATTTGAAGTAAAGCAGCGTGAATTCTTCGCTGAGTCCTCAGCCAACTCATGTGAACACAAATAAGTATATACAGATGTATATGGAGATGAATATTCTAAACATTTGTCGCATAATCGGTTAAATCTTTTCCTGAATTTCCGATGGGGGGATCATAGCGGATGTGTCGCTTCTTGATATAAATGAACCCATTAACTTTTCTTTCCACCCATCTCACAAATTCTCTTCAGTTGTACTTACGTTCCCTTTGCTGTCACATACTGACATGGTTAATGAATGCCCTAATTATATGTGAAAGGAAAGTTGAGAAAAAGTTTAACTCAAATGGAAATGGCGTCGAATTGCGAAATTTGATGCCAAAAAGGTTCAAGTAACGCAGTAACGTGACAAAAATAAAGCTTATTATTTTAATTGATATCTTAAAAGTTAAGATAATTTTCATAATATGTGTTTTAAGAAATTATTAAAGAAAGTCGTAACATTTTCCGCATTTTCATTTCTTAATAACTAATGGCTTTTTGTATTTACTTAATATAAATCGTGTAAAGACTTTTCTGCACCTTCTTAATTAAATTTTTCTTTAAATGCAAATTGAAAGATTGTTCAATTATTAAGACCAACATTATCAGTCAATCATTTTTAAATACAAATTGTCACATAAATTATATGAGTATACATGGAAGTGTAAGGTTGAAACATGTTGCTACATATTTTATTCCAATTTTAATAATTGTTTGATTCACTTCTCTGACAGCACCATTCGTATTTAAATAGGCTCTGATGTTTGTGCTGACGAATATAAATCACAGGCATCCCCCTTATGCGACATTTAACATTTATGCATATCAGTAAACACAGAAATCGTGAAAAACATTAATCAAATGCATATTTTTAGGGTGTTTGCATGAAGTGTTTGTGTGAGTGTACACTCGATGCGCATAGTTTGGGTTTGATACGTGATGTAAAGGGCGGTTTCGCTGTATGTATATGTCATGTGGAAATGTTGCTACCAGTTGAAATGTGATGATACAACCGTGTCTGTAATATAATACCGAGAGTAAGTGTGCACACATTTATTGTGTGTTTATTTTACAAGCGTATATGAGCTTCGTCCACTTAAATTTAAAAATTTGTCGGTTGAATCTAAAAACATATATTTTCGTACAATTAAACGTAAACAGCAGATGACTTTTTGTTTTGCGATTCGATTGCGATTATAAACTACAGTAAATTAGACAAAATGAAAAATAGTCAAGGTAAATTTCATAGAGACCGGCCAATGTTATGGACAATGCAATACCATTGAAAGCCAAATATGTGCTTTAACTAAATGTGATGCAATTCGTCAATTGAAGCTGGTAATTTATTAATATATTTGTAAAAACTGTTTGCAATGGACTGTCATTGGATTAAAAGTTGAAACTGGTTTACACTTTTATGTAGTCTTCAGAAATGTTGTAAATTCTTCAATTTGAATGTAAACAACGCTTTGTAAAGTCTTGACATTTAAATATATTTTTTATAATTTTAACTCAAAGATTTTATTATAAATTCTGAAATATATTAATTAAAAAAAAAAAAATTAATGTAAAATGAAGGCTTTTATAATTTTGGTTGCCATATTCTGCAATGAAATCAATTTGTGAGTATTGTGGAAAAAAGTGATTATTAAAAGTAATTTTATAAATCTATTTTAGTGGTAATATGATAGGAAGTAGTGAAAGTACAATAGAATTCACGATTAAATCAACAACTGAAAGTATATGAAATTTCATTTTGCATGCAAATCTACATGTAATTTATTTTCCACAGAATTGGTATTAAATAGTTCTTTAAATAACATATTTCAAAAAAGCACCGTCAATGTAGATGGTATTGATTTTGGAGTAAGCTTCACTAATCCGCTTAGGTCAAAGTATTCCTATTACAAATTTGAGGCGACAGTTAAAATTGATTATTTTGTGCTTATGAGCCCCTTTAATAATTACTATATTAAATTAAATCTCTCAATTTTAGTTACAGACAGAAACAACGAGAGTGTATTTCGTGTTGTTGAAAAAATTCTACTAAATCGCGTGGCCACCATCATTTATGTTAAACATGCTTGTTGCATCCGAATTTACATTGAGCTGGGGTATTATATTCTTACACCGGCAGGACCGTCTCGTAAGTCGATTTTTTAAATCGTGGGTAATTACTCTTACGCAACTATAGTTAATTTAACTGATTTAAAATATTTCAGTTTGTGCTCAAGTCACTGTGTGAAAAACGAAATACTTATGCTAAACAACAAAGATATACCTACGTATTAATTTTATGAGGATGTTTTCTTTAAAAGTTTATGTATCAAATGTGCCCCAATATATTTAAATTTATTTAATAAAATTCAGTCATAAAAATTGTAACATGTTTTTATTCATTATAATTTTCGATTGACATCGTTGATAGTCATAAGTGTAATGTCAGATTGTACCAGTTTCGCATTAAAATCATAAATATGCTCACAAGAAAAGCCCAAAAGGAAGGCGATGATGTTCTTTTCTATAGCGTCGCAACCGGCATGCAGTGCCGTCAAAACACGTCTCATCAATAACCTGACGGAGCACTCGGTGAGAGGTGAAGTATATGATTAGGATATGAGTTAGCTTTATGTGTATGTGATGTGATACCGGAAGGAGTCGTGACATGAATTTTTAAGCATGGCAAAACATAATGTTTCAATGCGTTACCGAGGCATGGCGGTGAAGCACGCAATGGCATAAACAAGAAAATGAAAATTTTTCATTTTGTGCCTGCACCGTCCCATACCAATATTGTGTGCAGAAAGGAACACATTTGGTAAGGGATGCATGGGCGCGAAGGCGGCGATGGCGGCTTGCTCCTGAAAACGCAATTTACCATTTACTTATTTCATCGGGGATATTTTCTCCGCCATCAACATGATTGACGCAAGACGGCTATTACAATGGAGGTATATATGCAAATTTATTTGTCTACAAGGTATTGAACAAGGCGGCATCTATTATAATATATGCAAGTACAATATGGTGATAGGAAAACTGTATAGATTGTTTTACCTCCTATCCCTAAGTGGTGTTTTATATTATATATGGAGATGGAGGCACGTCCTTAAATGATGGCGATGAGCGCCTGCGACTGATGGGAACTATAACTTAACAATCGATAATGAAAATATGTTGGAAGTAAATGAATTGCGAAAGCCACTTAATAGGAAATCCCCAGCTGATAGGAAACTTTTTAAATTAATTCCACATACTGCCGGAAACTTTGTCCTAAAGTTTTTCTTTTCTTTATGGATGTACTGTGCAATAACTCTCAGAAGTGGGGTTGCTACTGGACAGAATGTTACTTTGGAAGGCAAAATGTTGTTTTTTTTTTTGGTTGGGAGTAGTTATTTCCGCATTGAAAAGGAATTTTAGATTAAAGGGAATTCCATAAAAAGGTTGCCAAATAACTGAATAGAATTTTATTTGTCACTTGTACGTAAATACTTTTAAAGTAATTAAAATTATAAAAATACGATAGACAGAAGTAAAACATGAATCGCTCTCACATGCTTGTAAAGTTCAGTTCCACATCCCACTTATCATATACCAACATACTTGCTCGTACATGACGATATTAAATTGCAAAGTTGCTATGGGTCAATCTAGTCCAGATTATTCAAACAATGTTCCAGAATTCTACACTAGACAATCTCATGAATTTATTTAAAGGCTTTCCGTACTACGTGACTAGAAATGCGAGCACCATTTTGAAGTGGTCGTTGTTGAGGGATGCCATTATATAGTTCTGCACGCTTAAGGTTTTGTCTATTTCTTCTTTCTGTCTTTTCAATTATATAATTGAATTAGAAACTTTAATTTTGTGCATTTAAAACTTCATCATACAAGTAAAAGCTTGAGGAACAATCCACTTGCAGAGATTTCAGAGCGACTCCGTTGACAATGCAATTAAACGCAAGCTCACACCATATTAAGCGTACAGAATTTACGTATAGATAAAGCACGCAAAAAAATACATTAACAATATTATATGCTGTGCTTTAAAAGTTCTTGAACGTGGGCGTATTGTCGTTTAAAAACTCAATGGCTTGTGATAAACACTAAATGTGTTTCCTTTTCATCTCACTGTAATTTAGTGTAATTTCGTTTTGGACCGTCTCTAGAGTATTTTGTGATTGTGCGTCGCATGCAAACTTCTAAATATATGTTACATCAGCAATGTCGTGCGACGCTTTTCTTTATTGCGGACACGGGCGGCATTTGCATTAGGAGGTGGTGGTGTAAAAAAATGAAATCGTGGTAAATGACCCTTGTCTAATTTCCACTGAGATGCTATTTTTTTCATGTTACCTAATTTTATAAAAATGTGTTTGTAAAATTTTGTAAGAAATACATGAAATATTTTGTAAGCTAAGTGTTACGGGTCATCCATCAACTATTGTCTGCAATGGATAAACTCCGGTTTAAAACAGACCAAATTATATTCTTATCAAGTTTGCGCATTAAATGACTTTTTCAAAGTTTCCTAATTATTTCTTTAAGTTTTGGTTAATATAAAAACATTTCTCAATGCAATAAAAATCATTCAGAGTTCTTAAAATAATTGTGTGAATTGCGTTCAATTTGAAAATGAACTTTGTTTTAAATTATGTATACTTGCAGTGTTTGTGAGTTCTGTATGTTGCCTTTTTGTGTTATATGAATTTATGAAATTTGCTACAAATTACAAAATGTTGTCATTTATGTTGCCACAAAATTATAATGTTGGTAATTTCAATTAATGTATTCCTCGAATTTCATACAAAGTCAGAAAAGTTTCTTCTGTGACATCAGAATTATATGAAAATTATCATTGATTCTTTTTACGCATTAAAGCACAAACATAATTTTTAAGATGTGACCCTGCTCGCATTTCCTTCGTCAATTAATTAATTCAAGACATTCCTTCATTATACTCGTATAGCCAAATCCGGATTTGCAATAAGACGAAATTTACGCGTAATTGAGTTGAATGATTAATAACAATTTAAATGCGATTACATAGCACGTAATAGTTGGTGTTTCACCCCCGCAACATGTGTGAATTCTCCACATAAATGTATGAATACATGTAACACTAACGCACAACCGAGCCAATAGCAGCAGTTGCATCGTTTATCATTGAATTGTTTCGCCTATCCTGAGTCCTGACATTGACTAATTGAATATTTGGCATCCGCAACTAACTTTGTTTTAAACAATATGATTACATTGTACCATTACAATACAATATCAACAACTCTTTATACAATAAAATGTACAACGCATGTAGCAATGTAACATATAATAAAATAATACAGATTAGGAGATGATTCCAGAAATGCTTTTTGTATCGCCTCCATTCACTTGAATTAAAACAATGTGTTTGATTAATGAATTGTTTCATGTTTTCTGCAATATGGTAAGTTAAGAAGTCATTCGGGTATACTGCTACTTGTATTATTTGCAGTGTGTCGTTTACCTATATGCATAAATTAACAATGAAAATATTTTGCAAATGGAATTGAAAAATCTAGTCAAACATACTTCATTTGTAACTCTTTTAGGGTGTTCACATTTTTTACTGCACACACTTGCGCATTGAGATTAATGATTTTTGATATCATCCTGTTTCAGAAATATATTTTTATTGCAAAAGAATAAACAAATTGTAATGAATCGGTTTTTATATTTTTATACGAAAAAATCAAATCCCATCAAAGCTTTTATCGAGAATGTATGTACATTCGATAAATTTGTTACTGGCATTCATGCACATATACGAATTTCGTAATGGATATGTACCTTCAAGCTGTGCAGTGTGCATGGCTGTTTTAATATACAAAACAAAACCAAAGAGCATAATAAAGATGATTTCAATATTTCTCAAAAGTTCTTTGAATTTTTATGATTGGTTTAGTTAAAGGATACGAGTTTTTTTTTCAAGTAGCACGTTAAGTATTCGAGTTCATTATTGCTCCTATTTTTCATTCAAACCTACTTGCTTATTTATAATTTTTATTTCTCATATCTCATAAAGGTAGTGATTATGTATTTAAAAGCCCATATAGTTAACTCATTAAATCACAATTCAGAAAAATTGAAATATGTACTATATCCAAATAGATTTAAATTTTAGAATCAAATTAAAAATCGGTTTTGTCATTGTCAATTAAAAAAGTTATATGCTTTTTTTGTGCTTTGCATCCCCACAACGATATTTTGTTTTAATTAAATTCGTTCTGCCGTGGAGCTTTTAATGAAGAACTCATTAGTCACGAAATCCCCAAACGCGCCAAGCACATTAAAATTGGTACAGGAATAATTAATCATTTCTACATACTACTCGCATTGCTGCGTTGTTAAATTCTCGCATGTGCATGAAATAAAATTTACATATTTATTCGCTTTACAGCAATATATTGATATTGCACATTGAATTGTTATTGGTAATGTCCGCTCTCATTGCATGCACTCATGGGTACAGCGCAATTATATTTGCAGTTTAAAAATTGCATGGGACAAATGATTTTCAAATGACTCGTCGGTTTGTGTGTGACGGTGGTCCAATTTCATTGCAAACAACTTTAAATGTCATGGTCTAATATTTGACATCTAATAAAAACATACAACACAAGTAACAATGTGTAATTGGATTGTTCAGGATTCGTGTGTTCAAGAGTATAATATGTGGATTGTATTAGCGGCAAAGAATTTCACATTTCGTGTTATTTAGGTTCTGATTATCCGTGGATGGGGTCAGGGGTAGTTAAGTGGTTTGGAGTTGTGCGTGTTCGCATTCCATTGCCCATATTGAGTTATTCATCAATTAGAATATTCGATCCAATTTGGCGGGTATGGAGAATTTTGGTTGTTATATAGTTATTTCATAGTACCCATGTATTCCTACATTGGTTCGTTAAGGTTTGGTTAAAATAAATCGGTGTTCACACAATGGAAGGCGAAATTAATCAGATAAACGGACAATTAGGGTAAGCTAGCCATGAAGCGCAGATTAAGTTGTGCCTATAGTTTTTTTTTGTATTTTGTTGATGTGTGAAATAAAAAATTGGTCGAATTTATAGATTAATTGAGCTTTTTCAATTAGTGTTAATTGCAAATCAATTAAACAGGTTAACATACACCCTGAAAATAAAAAATCGTAACACAAAATGTTTTATGACCTAACGGTTGCGTTGTGGTCCGTATGGCCTTTATGTTCCTCGTGTATTTATCCATGCGAAATATAGTGGAGAGTCTACTAAAATTTGTTTGCCGTTTTAAAGCGAACATTGCCTGTTATCTTAAGCTTAATTTATTAGCACGTTAGCTCTTAGCTCTATGCAGGATGCATCTATTAGATTTACTATATGCAAACACAATTGCATAGTCGTGTGTCCTAACATACCTGAATTTCAATTTATGGGCATGCAACATATCGTCGTAATGCATAGTTAGTTCGAGTTTAAGTACTAACATTTTTAAGGCTTTTCAAATTACTTCCGACAGATTCGCAATAAATCTATTTGTGGTATTTTAAGCTGAATTACACTATAGTCTTTATGATAGCAGTACATTTGCGACAAAATATATAACTAAGCTCATCCCAAATCATAAATCAACATATTAATCCCAATGTTCGGTTTGCTTGTGTGCTTTGCGTCAAAAAAATAAATCTTTATTTATATCGTACTGTGTATATAGGAAATTGGAACTCAGTAGATAATCATAACGGACGTGTTAGGGAATGATTTGGTATGTCAATGAGATAATTTTCAATATTCAATTTAATTTTCAATATATATATATAAAAAAAAGGGTTTGTGGTCGCACTCCTCCGAAACGGCTTGACCAATTTTTATGAAATCGTTCGTGTAATTTAGTAGGTATAATAATTGGTCGTAAAGAGATATCATACCATAATTTGTAGTTACATAATTCGAAAACGGACTGTCCGATTTGCTTTGAGATTTTTTTGTTGTATTCTTCTACGTCATCCCAATCATCCTGCATCAAAATTCGGAAAATAGCAAAATCGTGAAAAAACAAACACAAATAACATACATTCGAGAATCATTTTCGTTTCCGTGTCCGAAATTCGTTAGTCGATGAAGTAAACACCGGAAAACTAAACTAAGGGTCCGTTTTGGAGCCCCATACGCAACTACAATTTTGGACAAAAATCAAGATCAAAACATAGAAATCTCAAGGTCACATTATTAATATCTCAGAAAAGCAACAGTCGTGCATAAATTCACATCTCGCACTACCTGTTTTTTTTTGATATTGAATAGATTTATAGATTTTTGTATTTCGCGGTAAGAAGTGTACTGTGACCTTGTGGACTACTATGAGCACTTCCTCTAATCTCAGCTTCTTTATAAATGAATAGCGGTATCCGGCGCGCGTTGCTACGCCCAAGAAAAAAAATGTTTTTAAGTAAAAAGTGAAAATAAATTTCATTATTAAACAACTGACAGACCCGGCGGATGTCGTTTCGACACAAACGTCGCTTTGATGAAACACATTATTTATAAACAGTCAAAATCTTCGGAAAATAAAATTTCGAAGGAGCGAAATCCCGGCAACCTACGGCCGTAATTGCTTTCATCAAACAAACCGATTCAAATTTAAAAATCTGACTGGCCATAATCCCATTAGTCACACTCCCAAAGTCAAGTTAACATGAATTAATAAACCTAAAATTCTGACGAAGTTAAAATCTCAACATCCCATTTCTCGGTAAAATAAAATCTCTTGGGGCCATAATTTATGTCTGGTGATTGGAGAATATCCCGTCATCGACAAACCCGGCACACAATTTCCCGTGAAATGAAATCTTGTCAAATCATCCCGATGGGTTAAAATCGAAAAACACACACATTTTAATGCTATTTTTCCCCCTATACAAATACTTCTTTAAGTAACTAATTTAGATCAACCAACTACCGGTTATCACCTATATTTATGACATCGTTCTTTTCACTTTATGTACGTCGTTCACCGTCATTTTTACATGCAGTACAACAACAACGCTAATCTTCCTCCCCATGTCCGTTTTACTTCACTGTGAGTTAAGAACTTAACTTTGAAGCATCTGACCTTGAAAAAACTATAATCATATTTTTCTATTTTTCTATAATAGTTTACAAAAAAAATTTACTCAAATCGGTCCTGTAGTATACGTATTGACAAAATCTAGGTATGCCCTTGGGGTCGTATATAAATTAAAAACGTTGTCTATCATACAGCATGGACCTTTTTGGATTGAATTTAAAGTTTAATATATTTTCCATATCAAAATTTTAAAACTTAAAGAATAAGGACACATTTCATAGTGGCAAACTAAATTCAGGGTGATACGGAGTTTGCCGCAACAGCTAGTAGTTTTATGTATTTGTAATAAATAACAAAGGTCATTTAGGATTTAGTTGTTTTTACATGAGGCATACATTATTGAATATTGACTATTGTGGACTCATATGAGATAATAATTTTAGGAATGTCACCTTTGACAGAGAAAAAAAATCTGAAACGATTCACATCTTCTAATAATAAGCAGTTGTTTTCATCCATACACAAGAATTTTTCCACACTGATTTTACCAAAATTCACAAAAGGAAGATTCACAATAAAATTGTCTACACCTGCAATTTTTTCGCTTTTACAAATTTGATAAAAAAGAGAACAATTATTACAGTGGCCGACAAAGAAAATAATAATTTCCACGTGTACACAACTTCTCTTTGTCCTGGTATAAAAAGATATTTGAACTAGAAGAAATATTTTATTTATTTTGTCACATTGATCGCACAAGGTGAATTTTTGATTTATTACTATTGACACAATGAGAAAAGGAAAAGTATGATATATTTCCTAAATCAGTGACATGGTTATTGGTATAAATGTGTAGAAATAATAATATTTAAATTTCCATTACAATTGCAATTGCTTTTTATTTTTAAATAATTAAATTGCTTTAAATAAAGAAATTCTAAATGGTTAGATTTATCCAATGTTTGACTTCCCAGCTTAAGATAATTAGTGTCCGTTTCATAAATAATATTTACTTCAAAGATGACTCATAATTAACGACCAGTTGAATTAAATAACAAATAAAGTGATTTGCTATTCCAATTTATCGTCCATCGGCGATATTGTCAAGGATTAATACAATTGAATTTTATGGAAAGTGCTCTCAAGTACAATTTCATTTCCATTTTCAGTCCTTTTCGAATATCGTATTTACTGATTTGTACTCGCTTGAAGCCAATACAATAATATTAGTAATCAATATTCAATATTGTCTAACGCGGATGAACGATTTAAGTTGAATTAATATTATTTCCATACTTTTGAATTTTGAATTTGTGGTGAAGTTGTCCTTAAAATAAAATACGCGCCTACAATTGTTTTTTTTAAAGCTAACTGTACAAAAAGGAAATTAAGATTTCTTAAAATTTTATTTTATTCATTCACTAAAACAAAATAAGTATACACTATTTTTTCGTAGAATAAATCCAATTCAAATTTGTTGGCAAAATAAATAACAAATTAAATTTTAATATTGAAGCCATAATGCATCAATATTTATTGAATTTTTATAATGAATTTCAAGCAACAAAGTGATTATCGTATAACTGTTTGAATATATTGTATGCATGTTTTTGGTTTATATAAAAAATCAATAAATTCCATTAAAAAAACACACCATTTTTTCTAACTCATAGCAATAATGAAGGCACAAAATCGATATGATTATCCTGGCAGTACAGTAAGTTATATTTTTTTAACAACAAAAACATGCTACAAAGCCCAATTTATCTTCCCATTATTATAATATGTTTCCTTTTACCTATAAATATTTGGTTTACATCCTTGATTTTTTTAATCAACAAATCTGTTTTACTCATGGTCTACTGAGTATACGTTTATTTATCAGATAAAAATAGAACGATGCAATGGATTTAATTTTCTCAAAATACTGAGGGTGAGAATGCGCACAACGTTCAATATAACACAAAGTGCATGAAATTTTATTGAAGTCTTTAAACTAAATTGTTGGCAATGCGCCAAAGTGCAAAAGGAAAATATAGTCCAAATTTAATGCATGCAGCTCTTCCGCAGCGAACCACTTTCAACTGAAAGCGCACTTCCTTTATATGCTTATTGAATCTCAAGACTGAAAGGATAAAATATAAGGTTGGTAATAAAAATTTATAATTTGAGAATACATATTTAGTTTTGGTCTTGAATACTTATCCACAATTGGTATAATATTTTATTGAATTATTTTACACAATAAATAAATTTAAAATCGAACGTAGCATCGTCTTTATCGCGTCTCTTTATTTGCTTGATTATAAGTGACTTTATAATATTGTGAAATAGGGTTCTAATAGACTTTTTTTATCGATGGTAGACCCAGAATTGATTTCAATATATATATTTAAAATCTTCATTGGACAGGGTCATTCCCGTCATGAAGATGGATGAGTTCAAGTGGGTTGCATTTTTGAACATATACCAATCCATTTAAATTGACCGACCGCAAGTGTTGTGACACAAAATATTGGACAACGTTGTAGTCTATTAATTGATCGGTTGAGAATGTGGAGCTGGCAGAATAAAATAAAAATCTACGAGACAACAAGAAATTTTTTGTTAACAAAAAAACTACATCGCAGGCAGAGAGAGGTGTGAATTTATGTACGACTGTTGCTTAAATACATTTTAATAAAGCTTTTCTGAGATATGGAAAAAGTGGCCTTTAAATTTCTGAATTTTTACATTGATTTTTGTTCAAAATTTATATTTTTATTGATGTAAGCAATAATGGAGAACATCAAATTACCCTAAACCACATATTTGTTGAATTATGATACATATTATCATTATAAAAAAATGGCCTTGAGTTTAAAAATTTTGACCTTGAAATGTTCAGCAAGTTTTCTTATCTTATTTAATCCTACAATAATCTGAAAGATTTTCTTTGATATTGTGTAAGGTGGCTGAGATAAAAATGTGGGGTTTGTCTTTTTCCACACCCTTTTTGCCAGAAGGATCACCTAGCGGGTCATTTGCACATTTTTTTAGACCACTTTTTTGGGCTCAGGGGGTGTTTAAACGAGTTTCTGCATAGTCAACTTTTTTCATGAAAAAATTTGGAATGCAAATATTTATACATAACAGGCCGGATGAAAAGTCCCCGGTCTACCATGGTAAAAAACATTTTTTTGCAAAATTCAATTTTATTATTCAACATAGTTGCCTTCGAAGGCGATACAGCGATTATAGCGATTTTCCAACTTTTCGATGCCACTTCTGTAGTACTCTTTCGGTTTATCCTCAAAATAGGCCTCAGTTTCAGCAATCACTTCATCATCGGTCTTAAATTTCTTGCCAGCGAGCATTCTTTTAAGGTCCGCAAACAGGAAATAGTCGCTGGGGGCCAGATCTGGAGAATACGGTGGATGAGGAAGCAATTCGTAGCCCAATTCATAAATTTTAGCCATCGTTTTTCCAGACTTGTGACACGGTGCATTGTCTTGGTGGAACAGCACTTTTTTCTTCTTCAAATGCGGCCGTTTCTTTGCGATTTCGGCTTTCAACCGCTCCAATAGAGCAATGTAATAGTCGCTGTTGATTGTCTGTCCCTTTTGGAGATAGTCGATGAATATTATTCCATGCGCATCCCAAAAAACAGACGCCATAACCTTTCCAGCCGACTGTTGCGTTTTTCCACGCTTCGGTTTGGGTTCATCGCTTGCTGTCCATTCAGATGATTGCCGATTGGACTCTGGAGTATAGTGATGGAGCCATGTTTCATCCATTGTCACATATCGACGGAAAAATTCGGCTTTATTGCGCTTAAACAGCTTCAAACACTGCTCCGAATCATCAACTCGTTGTTGTTTTTGATCGCTTGTGAGCTCGCGCGGCACCCACTTTGCACAGAGCTTTCGCATGCCCAAATATTCGCGAATGATATGATGTATACGTTCCTTTGATATCTTTACAATGTCTGCTATCTCGCTCAACTTCATTTTACGATCATTCAAAATTATTTTATGGATTTTTTTGATGTTTTCGTCGGTAACAGCCTCTTTTGGGCGTCCACTGCGTTCACCGTCTTCAGTGCTCATTTCACCACGTTTAAACTTAGCATACCAATCAATGATGGTGGATTTTCCCGGTGCAGACCCCGGAAACTCTTCATCAAGCCATGCTTTCGCTTCAACTGTATTTTTTCCCTTCAAGAAGCAATACTTTATTAACACACGAAATTCTTTTTTTTCCATCTTTTCAACAATAACAAAAGTAGCTTCACTCAAATCGCTATAACTCACGAACTAATTGTCCGATTGCTGTCAAATTTTTACACGTATCGTTTGAAGGTTGGTACTAAATGAAAATCATATGGAAAAAATTCTGGTAACGCCATCTATGGGTCAGACCGGGGACTTTTCATCCAGCCTAATATATATGCCCTTGGGGTCGTATGTAAATTAAAATGAAATTTGAAAATGAGACTGAAAATGGTGGACAGGATGCCAAAGAGACAAAAAAAGGAGACTATGTATTGTTTTTGTTTAGTTTTTTTTATGTCGCACTTTTTTTCAATATATAATTACAATGGTTTACATTTTCGTCTATAAGTGGCGATCTTTGAGCTTTAAATGGGATGGCAGTTGAGGCTTTGGCTATGAACAGTAGAGAGCACACAAAGAACGCTCGCCATTGATTGTTTGGCGCCAACACTATGCTGATTCATGAACGGGATTTTAATTAAACATAACAATAGTTGAAAATAGTTTCCATTGGATATTCATTGGGATAACATTGAATTGTTAATTAAATTTCGTACATTCGAGCTTGCGACTCATGTTGATAGTTCTCTTGTGTCAGCTCGATTTGAATGAGCTTTTTGTGTCTGTCAGCCAGTTGTGAATCAGCGATATTTTACCTTCCAAGGTTCTATGCCGAATAACTTTAGTATATGGCAGTGATATTAATTAGACGAGGATGTTGGTCTAAATTTTGTGTTTGTAATAGTGGTAGGTTATGCAACTTGGCAGCAGTTATTAGTTAATAACTTTGATTAGATTTCGAATTCAAACCATGTTTCTTCATTTTTGTACATTCATTTCGAATTTATATTAATTGCTATTGTTTGTATAATATATCTGCAAGAAATTGTTTAATGTGGCAATTGGTGTTTTAAATAATTTAAAATAAGATTACAAATTCCTCTGTGGTTTAATTTAATGCGGTGATGAACAATTTAAATGATAATTCAGTTATGCACTGTCATTTGCAGTCACTATTACTTACAACGAAACTATTTTTCAATTAAAATAAGGAAATGAATATTGTTTAGAATGAGGTAGAATAATTGAAAACGTCAAAATTGTTTTTTTAAAGCATTTTAGCCAAATGAAGTTTTCCCATTAAGCTATTATGTTGAAAGAATGAACTATTTACTTAATAAGATTAAGGATATAAATTTATTTTGATTAAAATCAACCAATTATGAATATTTTCTCAATATCTCTAAGCATACACAAAATACATTAGTGTGTTGATTTATGACATTATCAAGGGATGCTTGTATGCAATATGCATACCATACATAGCATATGAAAGAAATACCATCAAAAAACAATTTTATGATTCTTTCCTAATCCACATAAATAGGTACTATATTTCTGAGAAGATTTATCGACATCCACCATTAATTTGGTACACAAGTTGTTCTCATTGATTTGTTTGTGTTTCGTTAACGATTGTCACGCGTTCACGATTTGCATACAGCAGTACACTGTATTTAAATCATTTATTTGGTGCCTCAACTCAACATTGCGGTTTTTTGCAAGTATATTGTATAATATAGTGGCAAATAAATTGCGAAACTACAATGTAATTCATATCTTTTTGTCCATACGTGAGTGCTGCATGTGTCAATTCTTGTCACGAAATAGTTTGGCTGTGTTGACGATTTAACGCGAATTCAGCTTTATTAGTTTATCTGGCTGTTGCAGCATAGAAAGCACTTATTAGAAGATCTGTATCACTTCACCATGCACATCGCATATTGCTGCGTTGTAACGCTTTCTATTGCAACATTGTCTTTCGAATATTTTGTATGTTGATTTGTTCAGGCAGATTTGGATATTTTATTTAAAGTGGATTAGTATCAGACATGCGGTTGTACGAATATTTGTCGTACAGCGAAGCAGTACAAACAGTAAACCGAAGCTGATCAACTTGAAAATTTCCACACCAACTCATTGATAAAACTTTTATGCAAATAATATTGCTTATTGATCACACTTAAGATGGGAAAAGTTTTCGAGAAGCTCTTCTTACAAATTGAAAAGTTCCCACAGGAATTGGTGAGTACCTGGTTGCTTTGGAAAATTGGCTTGTTGGTAAACTTTCTTACACTGAACTCAATGGTGGTGTTTTGTCGCGTTCTGTGCTCCCAACGCACGAGGGGAGTATATGTATATTTATATAGCTTGACACAGGTTTGCAATTACACGCCACCTTATTTCGTATCGTCAAATGACACTTAAAGTAGTAAAATAATATCGCGTACAAATATGTGACGCCCATAAAATGTTATCCTGTATAATTAAACAAGCCTATTATTTTTAATGTTGTAAGCTGCATTTTGGAAGTTTGCACAATTCATTTGGGTTGCTTTAAAAAAAAAACTACATCACAGGAAGAGCGAGGTGTGAATTTATTACGACCTGTTACAATATACATCGTCGGCAGATCGAGGAGCATAACAATTGTATGTCTCGGATGCAAAGGATTAACTTACAATGGCGAAATGTTTCTTCAAATTCATTTTCAAATTTTATGGCTGCCTTGTTAAAACATGTGTGATTATTGCAGGATTAAATAAGATAAGAAAGCTTGCAGAACATTTCAAGGTCGAAATCAGAAATTTCAAGATTTATATTATAACTAGCAGAGGAACCCGTGCGCTGCTCGGACACAACATGTTGTTTTCTAAAAGCGTTTTTAGTAATCACTTATCATATATACTTTAATATCATAAATATTTGACGAAAGAATGTCTATTTTTAAGTTTTTATTTATTGTAATCAAAGTTAAAATTGAAAACGATGACAATTATTTCGCAGAATTTTGTTTTTATGATGCTGCTGCTTGTTCATAATGGTTTCAATTTCGTAGCATTTTTCTCTTTTTTCTGAAATATCTTTCAACTTCATAAAAGGAAACACAACAAAAATTTAGCAATTTTTTTTCGTTTTTTCCCTCGCTTATGAAATTTCGCATTTAATGTGATTATAAAAAAATCTTTACTATAAAACCGAAATTGTGGAAAACCACAGAATTATGGTCGAATTTTTTGGCGAGGTGCTTTTAAAAGGATCATATTAATTTCTATGTATTAGACGAACTTAATTACCTCGGAAAATCACGGAGTGTTTGACAGCTTTCCTCGTGAGGTATTTTTTTTACTCTATTTATTTTCGCGTTTCCAAAATACTTCTGGAATGTTGAATAATACGGGTGAAAATTTTCGGGGCGATCCCATTTACAGTTTCGGCAAGGTTTTTCGCAAGGTGGGTTTTCATGGTTTTCGTGTTTCATTTCGCTGTAAAAAAAGCTTTGTTGCTTTCCGAATGCTGACAAATACGTGTGTAAAATCTCTGATTCCGTTTATGGTTTTACCGTTGTTTGAATTTTTATATTGGATTATAAAACATAACCGCAGAAAATCGCGGAGTTTATCACTTTAATAATTAAGCAATTTTTTGGCGAACCACTAATGTTTTCGCGGTTTTCGCGGTTTATTTTCATTACTTAAATATGCCTATGTTACATCTAGAGTATTGTGATATACTTGTAAATTTCGTATTGAATGTTCGTTTTAGCCTGGTTGATACCTGTACCCAAATAGTAGATAGTTGCGCGGAGAATCGCGGAATTATTTGCTGATTTTTTCGAGATGTGAATGTTACGAAATGAATAGTGACTAATCGATTCCCCCCATTAATTTTTAGGAAAAGTAAACTATTTCGCGAACCGCGTTTTTTTTGCAATTTGGTGGCGATCCCATTTACGGTTTTAGCTTGATTGATTCCTACACCAACGGCCGTATATATATAATATATGTAGTTTCGCGGAAATTTTCTCGGATTTTAATGCGAAATGATTTTTTTCGCAGTTTTCGCGGTTTATTTTCCCTTTGAAAATACGCCTCTATTACTTCTACAATGTTGGCAAATATATGTGTCGTTTAGGAATTATTACTTACTTACATAAAAGATATTTCCGCGGAAAAACGCAGATTTTTTCGCGATTTTCGCGGATTATTTTCGCGGTAAAAATACCCCTATATTACTTCTACAATGATGGCAAGCACGTGTGTAAAATTTCGTTTCGATCCCATTTTCAGTTTTGGAGTACACACGATCGTTTAGGAATATATAAAATAGATAGCCCCGCGGAAAATCGCGGAAAATTTCGTGGATTTTTTCCCGTCATGTTTTTTTATTAACTGACTACCGATTACAGCAATCATTTTTGATAAAATAATTTTTTTTCGCGAACCGCGATTTTTTTCGCGGTTTTCGCGGTTTATATTCGCGTTGAAAATATACCTATTTTACTTTTAGAAAGTTTGCAAATACGTGTGTAAAATTTCGTGGCGATCCCATTTTCAGTTTTGGCGTGATTGCATGACATACATACATACATACATACATGGTCGTTTAGAAATTTATATATTAGACTAGCGGAGGAACCCGTGCGCTGCTCGGACATAACATGTTTTCTAAAAGCGTTTTTAGTAATCACTTATATTCTTTAATATCAAAAATAATTGATAAAAGAATGTCTATTTTTCGAGAAAAATTTAGCAACTTTATTTATTTATTACTTTCGTTTATGAAACTTCCGCATTGGATGTAAAAAAAATTTTTGCTATAAAACCGTAATGATGGAAAACCACACGCACATTGCTCCACACGCTCGAATTTTTTGGCGAGGTGTTTTTTATAGGATCGTATCAATTTTTATATATTAGACGAACTTCACTATCGGTAAAAATCGCGGAATTATTTGCTGATTTTTTCGTGATGTGAATTTTGCTAAATGAATACTGACTAATTGATTCCCCCCAATAATTTTTAGGAAAATTAAACTATTTCGCGAATCGCGCTTTTTTTCGCGATTTGGTGGCGATCCCATTTACGGTTTTAGCCTGTTTGATTCCTACACCAACACGGCCGTTTATGTATATATGTAGTTGCACGGAAAATTTCTCGGATTTTAATGCGACATGTCTTCTATTAATTGAACACTGACAAATCGATTAGTGCAATCATATTTGCTAAAAGTCATCTTTTGCGCGAACCGCGATTTTTTTTTGCAGTTTTCGCGGTTTATTTTCGCTTCGAAAATACGCCTCTATTACTTCCACAATGTTGGCAAATATATGTGTCAAATTTCTTAGCGATCATGATGTCCGTTTTAGCGTGATTGAAATGTCTATCCACACGGTCGTTTAGGAATGTACTTATATTGTATAATAGATAGTTCCGCAGAAAATCGCAGATTTTTTCGCGACATGGCTTTTATTAATTGAATGCTCACAAATCGATTCCCGCAACCATTTTTGGTAAAAGTAATTTTTTTCGCGAACCGGCGTTTTTTTCGAGGTTTTCGCGGTTTATTTTTGCGTTGTAAAAATGCCTATGTCACTTCTTGGATGTTGGCAAACACGTGTGCAAAATGTTGTGGCGATTCCATTGTCGGTTTTGGCGTAATTGAAAGGTATACCCACACTTTCGTTTAGGAATATTTAAAATTGATAGTCCCGCGGAAAATCGCGGAAAATTTCAAGGATTTTTTCGCGACATGGCTTTTATTAATTAAATGCTCACAAATCGATTCCCGTAATCATTTTTGGTAAAAGCCAATTTGTTCGCAAACCGCGATTTTTTTCGCGGTTTTCGCGGTTTATTTTCGCGGTACAAATACCCCTATATTACTTCTACAATGTTGACAAACATGTGTGCAAAATGTTGTGGCGATCCCATTGTCGGTTTTGTAGTAATACCCACACGGTCGTTTAGGAATATATAAAAGAGATAGCCCCGCGGAAAATCGCGGAAAATTTCGTGGATTTTTTCGCGTTATGTTTTTTTTATTAACTGACTACTGACAAACCGATTACAGTAATCATTTTTGGTAAAAGACCATTTTTTCGCGAACCGCGATTTTTTTCGCGGTTTTCGCGGTTTATATTCGCGTTGAAAATATGCCTATTTTACTTTCAGAAAGTTGGCAAATACGTGTGTAAAATTTCGTGGCGATCCCATTTTCAGTTTTGGCGTGATTGCGTGACATACATACATACATACATACATGGTCGTTTAGAAATTTATATATTAGACTAGCGGAGGAACCCGTGCGCTGCTCGGACACAACATGTTGTTTTCTAAAAGCGTTTTTAGTAATCACTTATATACTTTAATATCATAAATATAAATATAAATCCGAAATTGTGGAAAACCAAAGAATTATGGTCGAATTTTTTGGCGAGATGTTTTTAAAAGGATCATATTAATTTTTATGTATTAGACGAACTTCATTGACAGCTTTCCTAGTGATGTATTTTTTTACTCTATTTATTTTCGCGTTTCCAAAATACTTCAGGAATGTTGAAAAATACGTGTGAACATATTCGGAGCGATCCCATTTACAGTTTCAGCAAAGTTTTTCGCAAGGTGGGTTTTCTTGTTTCATTTCGCTGTAAAAAAAGCCTTTGTTGCTTTCCGAATGCTGACAAATACGTTTGTAAAATCTCCGATTCCGTTTATAGTTTTACCGTTGTTTGAATTTTTATATTGGATTATAAAACATAACCGCAGAAAATCGCGGAGTATATCACTTTAATAATTAAGCAATTTTTTGGCGAACCACTAATGTTTTCGCGGTTTTCGCGGTTTATTTTCATTACTTAAATATGCCTATGTTACATCTAGAGTATTGTGATATAATTGTAAATTTCGTATTGAATGTTCGTTTTAGCCTGGTTGATTCCTATACCCAAACGGCCGTTTATATTTTTATATTTTAGATATTTGCTAATTTTTTCGTGATGTGAATTTAACTAAATGAATACTGACTAAACGATTCCCCCCATTAATTTTTAGGAAAAGTAAACTATTTCGCGAACCGCGCTATTTTTCGCGATTTAGTGGCGATCCCATTTACGGTTTTAGCCTGGTTGATTCCTACACCAACATATATATATGTAGTTTCGCGGAAAATTTTATTGCGACATGTCTTCTGTTAATTGAACACTGACAAATCGATTAGTGCAACCATTTTTGGTAAAGGTCATCTTTTGCGCGAACCGCAATTTTTTTCGCAGTTTTCGCGGTTTATTTTTGCTTTGAAAATCCGCCTCTATTACTCCTACAATGTTGGTAAATATATGTGTCAAATTTCTTAGCGATCATGATGTCCGTTTTAGCGTGATTGAAATGTCTACCCACACGGTAGTTTAGGAATGTACTTATATAATAGATAGTTCCACTAAAAATCACAGATTTTTTCGCGACATGGCTTTTATTAATTCAATGCTCACAAATCGATTCCCGCAATCATTTTTGGTAAAAGTAATTTTTTTCGCGAACCGGCGTTTTTTTCGCGGTTTTCGCGGTTTATTTTTGCGTCGTAAAAATGCCTATGTTACTTCTTGGATGTTGGCAAACACGTGTGCAAAATTTCGTGACGATCCCATTTTCAGTTTTGGCGTAATTGAAAGGTATACCCTCACGGTCGTTTAGGAATATATAAAAATAGATAGTTCCACGGAAAATCGCGGAAAATTTCATGGATTTTTTCGCGACATGGCTTTTATTAATTAAATGCTCACAAATCGATTCCCGCAATCATTTTTGGTAAAAGGCAATTTTTTCGCGAACCGCGATTTTTTTCGCGGTTTTCGCGGTTTATTTCCGCGGTACAAATACCCATATATTACTTCTACAATGTTGGCAAACACGTGTGCAAAATGTTGTGGCGATCCCATTCGTCGGTTTTGGAGTAATACCCACACGGTCGTTTAGGAATATATAAAAATAAATAGTTCCACGGAAAATCGCGGAAAATTTCGTGGATTTTTTCGCGACATGTTTTTTATTAACTGACTACTGACAAACCGATTACAGCGACCATTTTTGGTAAAAGTAAATTTTTTCGCAAAACGACAATTTTTTTTTTTCGCGGTTTATTTTCGCGGTACAAATACCCCTATATTACTTCTACAATGTTGACAAACACGTGTGCAAAATGTTGTGGCGATCCCATTGTCGGTTTTGGAGTAATACCCACACGGTCGTTTAGGAATATATAAAATAGATAGCCCCGCGGAAAATCGCGGAAAATTTCGTGGATTTTTTCGCGTCATGTTTTTTTTATTAACTGGCTACTGACAAACCGATTACAGTAATCATTTTTGGTAAAAGACCATTTTTTCGCGAACCGCGATTTTTTTCGCGGTTTTCGCGGTTTATATTCGCGTTGAAAATATGCCTATTTTACTTTTAGAAAGTTGGCAAATACGTGTGTAAAATTTCGTGGCGATCCCATTTTCAGTTTTGGCGTGATTGCGTAACACCAATTATTATAATTTTTTTATGTTTTTACTATAACTAGTACTGCTGACTTTCCTTGCCATATACTTTATATGTACTTATGAAAACGAATTCATTGAAGTCTTTTATCAATAACAATTAAGTATTATTTATTAACTAATTTCACGCTACTCTCATTTTAGGGACTTTGCTTGCAAATTATTCAATGATTCGTAAAGGTTGTGCACCAAAAAATTTTGATGAAGCTTGAAAGCTTATGTTTAATAAATTCCTAGCTATTGGAGTTTGGATTATTAGGAGAGTTCAAAACAAAAATGTTTCTTGGCATCCCGCATTCGAA
This sequence comes from Sylvicola cinctus, assembly GCA_963854165.1. Classification (NCBI taxonomy): domain Eukaryota; kingdom Metazoa; phylum Arthropoda; class Insecta; order Diptera; family Anisopodidae; genus Sylvicola; species Sylvicola cinctus. The sequence continues at coordinate 20,883,360 of OY974084.1, forward strand.
CATAATATTATTCGTATAAAAGGTTTTGGCAAACTCATGCTATTTCAAAATTTAAAGTATCATTAAAGAAAATGCAGCGTGTAGGTGCTAGCACTATTGATATGATACTATTTTAATTCTTACTATGAACGATACCTTAGTTAAAAAAAATTTAAAGTAAAGTTTAATGAGATATTTACTACGATTATTTAAAAAAAAACTTTTTATAATTTAATTTCAAATGGTGGATTTCGAATTTAAAAATGTGCACGTGTTTAAAGTTTTTATTATCAATTATTTTCTATTAAATTGCATTCAATTGCAAATAAATGACCCGAAAAGAAATTTTAAAAAATCGCAGACACGCAATAAATTCAGTTGTTTTCCATATTGTCTGAATAAATGATAAAAGAACACAAGCATTTTAAATAATTCGATTAAATAGTTGATAAAATGATTTTTTTTAAACTCCATGTCAATTATTTACTGATCTCGACTTGAGCTTTTTACCCCCTTACATCCCAGACATTGGATTTCTCAACTTTAATTTGTATTTTCAGTTAATCAATTGTGATCGGGTCATTTGATTTTGTGTCCGCTACAATGTATATGAAATGAGTGAAAACCTTTAACCCTACATAGCACATAAAAAAATCAGTTTGGTTAAGGAACATTGATATAGGACCCTATCGTGTAAAGGAATGTTGTACTTGTATATATTATTAAATTCATCTTCTGGAATTCTTTTATTAAAATTCCATTGATAAGAGAAAAAATGTCAATTTCTTTTCACAGCGGTTACCGAATTTGGCGTATTAAAACGCTTTCTTCGAACTTTATCTTGAAATGAAGGTATGCTGCTGTTAGGAATTGCTTGTTTTTTTTTTGGGGCACACTGTTTTGTTGTATATATTTCAGTTAAAATATTTTTTCCGCAATTAATTTTTTGGCACATTCTACGTAACTTGTGATTTGACCGTCATGATAATCTACAAGTTTTGTGGACGTGCGCCATTTTCGAAAATTGTTAATACATACTTAATATCTACTTATTTATATTATATAACAATTACTGAAAATTGTCTGCATTATAATATTATTGGAATTTCGTTGAAATAATTTTTTTTTTATATATAAACTTTATGTCCTTAAATTGAATTTATCATACATGAATTTCTTACAGTAAGACGCTCCCAAATTCCTTTCAAATTAATTTAAATTTATTCAATCGACCAATTTCTTTATGCGTTTCACTTTAACGCACATTCTGGCAACTTCTCCAATTTTTTAAAATAAGGTCGGTGATTTGATTAGGATGCATTACTAAAATCTACTTTAGAGCTAGATTTGCTCATTCTATTTTTGTTTGTATACCATTTGCACTTCAACAACAACCTTTTGCAAATCAATAGCAACATCGTTCAACATTTAACAACAAATTGCAAATGATTAACATCATTTATTATTTGGTATAATTTTTTTGCAAAATCATATCAACATAAATTATCCCTATATGGACGCGAAACACAACCCAATAACGATTTTTTCAGTACAAAATGGGACAAAATGCATTTTGAACTTCAACATTTTGCAAACCAATAACAACATTTCGCAATTCATTAACAACACAATAACAATCATTAGCAACATTTGTCAAAACAATATCAACATCACACACCTTATAACAACATTCTATAAATCAATAACAACAATAATTAATTTAATAACGACACTTTTTGCATTTTAATGTGGACATTTCTAATTTTTAACAGATACAATATTTATTCAGTTCTTTTGTTAAATTTATTATACTATATGATAGTAATATGTACTGAAATATCATGAATAACAAATATTCATGTTTAAATAATAATGAAAATAATTTTAAGATATTGACAATTAAAACATTTAAATTATATTAAACTTATACACAAATTTTTTGAAAGAGTTTATAATTACGAATATTAAATAAATGTATTAATGAATCAATAAAAAAAGCAAAAACGGAGGAAGGCTCTCAGCTGATGCAGCAATGTTCATTTGCCTGGCCATATTATGGTAATAACTAATAATTCTTGCAGTCACTGGTAGTTACCATTGCAACCGATGTATTTTGACCTTTGAGAACACACTCTCAATAGGATTAAGTTGCGGCGAGTATGGTGGCAAAAAAAATCCAATGCCCTGATCCTTCCACGATGTCGCGCACCTGTGCCGTTTTGTGGATCTTCGCATTGTCCATCACCAGCCATGTCTCCGTCAAACTTTTTTCTGACAGACTTTGCAATAGTTTCTTTAGGAAAATACAAAATCTGTCCGAATTGACACTGTATCAGTAGGCACCGACCACTGTATGGTGTACCAGGCCATGTATTTTGACGGCGGCAATGAGGGACACATTACGGCCCCGAACCGTAGCCGCAATTTTAACTTAATTTAAATATTATTTAAACATAAATATTTATTATTCATGATATTTCAGTACATATTACTATCATATAGTATAATAAATTTAACAAAAGAACTGAATAAATATTGTATCTGTTAAAAATTAGAAATGTCCACATTAAAATGCAAAAAGTGTCGTTATTAAATTAATTATTGTTGTTATTGATTTATAGAATGTTGTTATAAGGTGTGTGATGTTGATATTGTTTTGACAAATGTTGCTAATGATTGTTATTGTGTTGTTAATGAATTGCGAAATGTTGTTATTGGTTTGCAAAATGTTGAAGTTTAAAATGCATTTTGTCCCATTTTGTACTGAAAAAATCGTTATTGGGTTGTGTTTCGCGTCCATATAGGGATAATTTATGTTGATATGATTTTGCAAAAAAATTATACCAAATAATAAATGTTGTTAATCATTTGCAATTTGTTGTTAAATGTTGAACGATGTTGCTATTGATTTGCAAAAGGTTGTTGTTGAAGTGCAAATGGTATAACAAGAATTATTAGGACTTTCATCCAGGTATATGCAGATGGAATAAGAACGCCAGGTAACACTTTAAAGGATCTAGAGAGAAAAATAAAAAGTCATTGCTGAGAAAATGTTTAACGCCATGTGGCGTTGTTTTGTTGACTCCAGAGACTATCCAGCAAGTCAATGCAAAAGTTTATTCGGAATCATGAAAAGAGGCAATTAGACAGAAGTATTGTTTTCTCGTTATAAATTGAATGTTGGATCTTATACTACTAAATTTCCAACCGAAATGGAGAATCATCATGGTTGTGGCTGCGCATGCCATCGCCTTTATGGTATATTCGGACGAATCCTCGACGTCGAATGAGGCTTTAATACAATTTGTCAATTTAAATTTTGTGGCCATTGTGTGTTGATTGAGTGTCCTTTTACTGCTACATCCAATATCGGATGCAACTATAAGTATCCACAAACAAAAAAGCTGGGGACAGCAAAAAAAGTACATTCTCATTAATGCCTTGCCGATTAAATTTGGTAAAAATATCACGTTCAACGTCCTTTGAATATTGTATAAAAAGAAAGTGGTTAAAAAACTGAAAATAAGCAACAAGGACGTCATAGAAGAAACAAATTTGAATGCTTCCTTACATGAATACAGAATGAGGCGAGTAAGTGGTTGATGCTTACTGATTTGTGAGCAACTAACACACAGCGACATGCCTTCTTGAGAGATTGGCGGTATGTGTGTGCGTTTTAGTTTTTTTTGTTTACAATATTCAAAAAGGGGATATGTAGTTATATGTACAATGTGAATTTGGCTAAAAATTTTAAGTTCCTTGTGGAAAAAAACGGTTAAATTAGGATATATACCTGAATCATTAGGGGTTGTTTGAACATGGACGATGACATCGAATCAGTTGAATAATCAACCCTCACATTTTGCTGTGTTGACGTGATGCGTCATTATATAATATTTTAAGCGTTTACATGTACATTTATTTAAGGGTGTATGTATCTTTATTGAACTTCCATATAATATCGTTGGGTCAGTAAATGTTGCGATCTTATGCTACACCCTTATATTTATAAGATACAATTGCTGTAATCACAAATTTGGAACCAAATCTTATTATATACATGCAGAATAATTTTCATCTTGACAATGTATTGTCTTGTTAGGATGTAAATAATGCATATGTAAGGGATGTAACAAGCAGCTGGAGAAAAATGCGCCCAACCGATTTTTTCAGTGGCTTAATTTGTCAGTGGAGACAGCAATTTGTGTTTGTTATCGTCTTAATGAATTTCTTTAATTTGCTAAATTAGTATTCGTCGTATAATGCTTGTTGATATTCTTTTCCTTTTAGCGCAATCTTTACAAATTGGCCTACTGATCGTCCCTATAATACGTATAGCGATATACTTATATGTGTGAGATAGAAGGGATGAACTCAAGCCCACATAACCGTGGCCCTAATTCCTTAACCCTAATAAATTCGACTAATTTAGAAGAAATCTAAGCTTTAACATTAAACATGAAATTACAGCAAGTTTCAATATATGCTGCCGAATCTTTGGAGTCGGCCCCTTATGTGGTAATTTTTATATCTGCATCAATTTTATGGTAGTGTGAACCGTGGATACGTATAAAATTACATCGCAAGGAGAGCGAGGTGTGAATTTATATTCGACTGTTCCTTAACTGCATTTTAATAAAGTTTTTGTGAGATGTGGAAAATGTGATCTTAAAATTTCTAAACTTTGACCTTGATTTTCGTTCAAAATTGGTACTTACATTGAGATTAGCTGTAATGTAGAACATCATAGTACCGTAAAACAAACAATTTCTGAATTACATATTTTCATTATATTGCCAGAATATAAGAGATATGCAGTTTTGTTTAAAATATCTTGAAGATTTATATAATTGCTGTAAAAATGAATAAAATCGTAGTTCCCGTTTCTGAGCCCCCATAAAAAAGAATGATTTTGGCAATAACTTGACCTTAAAGCATTTGACCTTGAATAAACTATAATTGCATTCTTATTTATTTCTCTAATATTAAAAAAAAATTTAGACAATTTGCTCCAGTATTTTTCGAATTGGTTTTATATTACCACCAAGGTGAATGTTTTTAAATCTTAGAAACCTTAAATATTTTTAATTTTTTTCACATTATAATAGGATTAAATAAGATAAGAAAACTTGCTGAACATTTATGGGTCAAAATTTTAAAAGTCAAGGCCATATTTTTATAATGAAAACTAGCGGTACTCGGCTGTTGCTACGCCCAAGAAAAAACGTGGTTTTAATGTAAATAGTGAAAATAAATTTAATTTCTAAACTGGCAGACCCGGCGGACGTCGTTCGCCACAAACCTCGCTTTGTTGAAACACACTATTTATAAACAGTCTGACATCCATTCGTAGTCAAAATACGGAAAATAAAATTTGGAAGGAGCAAAACCCCGGCACACTACGGCCGAAATTGTTTTCATCAAACATACCGTCAGCCACAATCACAACACTCAATAAGTAAACTGAAATCCCGGCAACCATAAAACTCGACACCGATTCAAATTTAAGTTCTGCCTTTCCATAATCCATTAGTCACACTCCCAAAGTCATGTTAACCTGAATTATTAAACCTGAAATTCTGACGAAGTTAAAATCCCAACATCCCATTTCTCTTGATGCCATAATTTATGACTGGTAATTGGAGAATATCACGATCAAATCATCGCGATGGGTCAAAATCGAAAAACACACACATTGTAGTAGGCTATTTTTCCCCCTATATATAAATACTTCTATCGGTATTTAATCTATAGAACTACCAATTACCCGGTTAACATCTATATTTATGACATCGTTCTTTTCACTTTATATACGTGTAGAAACCATATATTTTCCACTATTTTGACGTCATTCAAAGTAATAGGTACAAAATTAGTTTCATATTCAAAAAGTTATATACGTTACCTCAGCTGTTAAATCTTTGTGACGGCGATCGTTCTTTTCAAGTAATTTGATATTGAAGTGGAGTTTGTGAGAAGACCGATGACAATATCAACCATTCCATAAACCACAGGAACATAGTTTATGAATTTAAGATATATAGCTTCAGTGGCTCAACCGTGATGGTCGAGAGTATATAAAATACCGTCGAAATTTCCGAATATCTTAAAACCCGTTAAAAACAACGCATAAATATTAAATTCAAATGAGGCAAACGACACCATATCACAGTCATCAAAGTTTCATGAGCATCACTACAGACTTTCAAAAACTCGACCGGTTTAATCCGGAGTAACGAAATAATGGTGTGAATATATCTTTGATAGTTTGAGTGGTCTGTTGTGGTCCGTAGACCATACTACAAATTCATGATCAAAAATATAAATTATTCTTACACTTAAATATTAATGACACATAAATTATACTGGTTTCTATTATTTATGAGTCCTAAAAGTACTGACTATTGGAAAACGCAATAAAATATACAAGGCTAATTTAAAAAATAAAAAAGTAAATAAAATAATATGTCACTGAAAGCGTGAAAAAGTCATTTCTATACTATTCTGACATTTTGTTGAACTAAAAAAAAACGTAAAGAAATTAGAACTTTTTAGTCCACTGTATTTCTATATGCCCATATTTTGCGCCACCGTTTTGAATTTAATGGTAGGTAATTGATAGTGTTTCAGTAAAATTGTAATTCGTTAAAATTGTCCCTTATGTAAAAAAATTTTAACCTAAAATATGCAAATGACGTTGATTTAACTTACAATTCTCATTTACTGTTAACAAATTGACAAAAATTATTGTCATCTTAGTATTCAAGCGGAATGAACATCAGGCAAAGTACATATTTGATAATCATTATCGTATTTCGAATGTCATATCATCAAAATGTTGCCATTAACGTTCATTGCTTCAAATCATGATTTCATTTTTTTCCCCAGATGTGAATTCGTATGCTGGCGCTATATACAGTTAATATAATGTAAGTCAATGTTTGAATGCAGGCTTTCATTTATAGAATTACGCACCTTCTGTAATGTAGCATTTGTACTGCGCCCATGGGTGGTTTGGATGTGCCTCTATCCTACTTCGGGAACATTTACAATTTTTAGCGATGAATGGATGCACGTATTCGACGTTACTTTTATGCAAATGGAATAGAGTTCTAAAAGCCTTGCGTTTCTATTTTCAAATGAGAAGTTACATTCTATGTATAGGTCTCTAGTACCTCTCTGAAAGTACTCGTACCTACTACCTACATGCGAACGGGGGCAAAAGCTAATTTGTAAAAAGCGAGTATGTGCTACGCACATTTCCAATGTTTGGCTTCCGCTTTCTTTTTTCTTTGCCGTTTTGCCTTCTTAGTTCTTTGGGTATGGGGGTGTCTTTGCGCTTCATATATGCAAAGGAGGTGTTGTGCTATATAATATAATAATCGTACATGTAGATGGTGTGGTAGAGATATTATTTCACATACGAACATATAACTGTACGAGTTTATTTCGCATTCCGTATCATCCAGTGATGAGTCTGACACAAAAGTCTGAAGACTATGTAATATATTACGTGACATGTTGAAAAAGACGTGTTGCTTCTGTTCGGTATATGTTTCTCGTCGACATTTTTAAATATACAATTACTGTCTTGTATTGTACCGGTTATTGCTTAGTAATATTGAATTAAAAATCTCTGCGAGATTAAAAATGACATCGATATCCTTAAATGTAATGTGATACATAGTTATAGAGTAATGAGACTATTTTCAATGCGTTACAGTCATGTGCCAAGAACGAAATTTTAATTGTTGATGGATATATCATTGCAATTTTGCAAGAAAATGGCGCACAGAGTGTATCTTTGTCAAACTGAGACCGTAATGCATGGGTTGGTTAATCTGCTGAAGTGTCATTGGCATAAAACCGTAATGCAGACATTGTTTAAACATACTGAGAAATACAATAAGGTGGTATTTGCTTGGGTGACGGGTCACAGCGGCAACCCCGGAAACGACATTGATAACACACTCGAAAAAGAACGGTCTTGTAACTCCTTCTGTGGACCAGTAGTACTAAAAAGTACTAAAAACGGAAAGGTATCAATAACTGCTAAAATATCACTTAGACTACTGGCAGGAATGGGAACGCTGCAGACAAACGAAAATGTTTTTAGTAGGTCCCGATGCTAACAGAACCAAACTTGTCTTATGACTAAAATTCACAGACTTCAGGAATGTGGTGTTGATTGTGACGGGGCATTGCCTACTGAACGAATATCTCCACAGAATCGGTGTAGGTGGAACACCATTGTGTGAAAGTAGTTGTTATTATCTTTATTTTATTTTGTTTCAAACTTTGTTGCACGTTTATTCTATTCAATTAGTTGATATCGCATTATAAGTGCATCAACATAATTGTAATAAGATATATACGCCCTTTGTAGTAATTCACCATTGCATGGGAATTGCTGCACAAGCAAATCTACCAAATTATTTTTCTACAATATTAAATATAATCAAAATTGTAAACTTAGCATTTAATTAGTATATATGTGAAATTTGGATATAAATAAAATTCAGATGTTCTTGGAAAATTGTGATATTAAGCCATAATTTATATCGGTTAAAGTGAGGCTGCTTTAACCTTCACTTTTCGATTTAGTCCATATTGTAACAGTAGTTGTGAAGAAAATGAGCCGACGAAACACTTCTTGTGTGACTCTAAAGCTTAGAATCTAATTAGACATAGAACGCTGGGGCTATCGTCACTTTACCTCGCCATGTTGTACACCTATCATCTCTCTTTCATTTACATACACATTTACATTTTTTACTGTCGCGGCAAATTTCATTCGTATTTTTTCAAGGTCAGATGCTTCAATGTCAAGTTATTGTCAAAATCAGTTTTTGTTGTATGGGGGCTCCGAAACGGGATCTTCGGTTTTCTTCATCTCCAGAAAAATTATTCTTCAAAGTATTCTGCATTTATTTTATATCCCGCTAGGCCATCCTTGTGGCAAAAATTGTAATATGTAATTAAAAAATTGTGTGTTTTAGGGTACTATGATGTTCTACATTATTGCTAATCTCAATAAAATTACCAATTTTGGACAAAAATCAAGGAAAAGCTTTATTAAAATGTAGTTAAGCAACAGTCGTATATAAATTCACACCTCGCACTCCCTGCGGTTTAGTTTATAATCCATTTAGTTTTTCATATATTATTAATAGTTGCTTAATAAAATTTATTTAATAGTTTAGTTATTACAGTTTTCTTTGATTATGTTTTCCAACAATTATTACATTTCATATAATTTTTTTTTGTTTCTTATAATCCACCCCTATTTTTTTTTCTAAATTTAAGGACTATTTATTGATTTGTTATTATATTCTTTAAGTTTGTGTGATAAATATGTAACGAAGTGAAATTACTTATAAATAATTGCAGAATATTTTAATACTGTAAATTGGTCATCGCACCTTATTATGTTTTGTAAAGTACCGTTAGACATTAAAATTCTTTTGTATTAAACATTACCGGTTACAGAACATTAATCAGCCGTTAGTGCGAAGCGAAAGCTGATTTCAATAGAAATTGAAAATTCACTGGAATCATGTATGTGAGACACTCGCCACCAAGGACAAGTTCAAGACCAAATACGAGATGGTGACAAATGCAACAAGTGGGTTCATTTTAATGTGCAGGCGTAGATGCTTCAATAGAAATGCTACCGTTTCAGTGTGAATTGTGTGTTTCAAACCACGTGCATCAAAGTACTGATTAAAAGCAGCCTACACAATCAGTACCATTACAGCAGACTTTTTTTGAAGAGCAGCCGCTGCAATTCTTATATAGTCAGCCTGCTATACACCCATTAGAATGCAAAGTGCACTTGAAGGCAAAGCGTTGGTGGCTGTTAGAAAATTTTTTCTGCTTCTATCATCGGTGACTAACGTAATACTCTGCTTGGAGAACTTCGGGAGTATCATTAATTTATCCTTATCCGTAAAAAAATTACATGCAACTATGCGGGCAAGTTATTTAAATCCGCATACTAATCTTAACCCAATGCTTGTTCATGAGTTAGTGTTTAAGCTTCCACCGACGCTGAAGTTAGACTGAGCACGACACATACAGGAACAACGTTTACACATACAACACAACCATCTGTCTTTCCAGCATCCAAGTAGGATAAATATCATAAAGCACAGTGGGAAAACAAACATCCTTAATCTTCCGAAACCGACAATATTTAAACTGGATCTTTATCAGTATGAAGACCTGCTGCATATTCAAGAGTACAACAAGGCAAATAAAAGAAAAATAATCGGGCTTAATAATCGGCAAGTTGGGTTACCACTTCGCAGTTTATCATCTCAAAGTATAACAAATCACTATGTCGATGACATGCGTGGTAGTACCGATAGTGTTCAAGAAGCGGTAGCATTTGTAAATAATGTCAAATATATACGCAGTCAAGCTACATTTGAAATCACTAAGTGGATTTCCAATTCAACTTACTTAAGTTACTTTTAGAATGTTCGCAAATACGTGTGTAAAACTTTCTGGTGATCCCAGTGTGAGTTTTAGCGTATTTGATTCCCTAATATATATACATACATACATACATTGAATTTTTTGGCGAGGTGTTTTTTATAGGATCGTATAATTTTTTATATATAAGACAAACTTCACTATCACGGAAAATCGCGGATTTATTGGCAGATTTCTTCGTGAGGTCTTTTCTACTAATCAAAAACTGGAAAATCGATTCCCGCAATCATTTTCTCGCGGCCCGCGATTTTTTGCGCAATTTTCTCGATTTATTTTCGCGCTTTCAAAAAACTTCTGGAATGTTGAAAAACACGTGTGAAAAATTTCGGATCGATCCCATTTACAGCCTGATTCCTACGAATTAAAAAACTGCAAAATCAATCCTGCTGCGAGTTTAAGCGTGATTGAAAGTTATACAAACACGGTAGTTTAGAATGTGTATAATAGATAGTTCCGCGGAAAATCGCGGATTTTTTCGCGACATGTTTTTTATTCATCCCATTGTCAGTTTTGGCGTGATTGATTCCATAATATATATACATTCATACATACATACATACATACATGGTCGTTTAGAAATTTATATATTAGATTAATATTCTTATTCAATAGTTGCTTAATTCAATTTATTTAATAGTTTAGTTATTACATTTTTTTTTTAATTGTGTTGTCCAACAATTTTTAAATTTCATATAACTTGCTTTTAATTTATTTACAACCCCCAAGGACATAATATATAAATTTATTCATTCCGAATTTATTCGGAAAAAAATGAACCAAAAAAAGTGGTCTAGAAAATTTGTGCAAATGTACATGCATACGCCGTACTATGGTGGCCATATAAAAGCCATTTTGGAACTGGGTATTGTAAATTTTTTTTGTAAAATATTAGGGAAGAATAAAAATGTGATTATAGTTTTTCAAGGTCAGTTGCTTTAAGGTTCAGTTATTGCCAAAATCAGTTTTTTTTGTGTGGGGGCACTACCATTTTCTTCATTTTAACAACAATTATTCTTCAAGGTATTCTAAACAAAACTGCAGTTATCTCATGTCCCGCTAGGTGTGGGGGGGGGGTGTCAAACCGTACCATATTTTCTGTCTGCATAACATTTCAAGGTCAAAATCGAAAAGTTCAAGATCATATATATTTTAATTTTTTAAATATGCTATGTTACACTCTAGAGAGTGTTGTGATATACTTGTGTAAAATTTCGTTATGAATGTTCGTTTTAGCCTTGTTGATTCCTATACCCAAACGGCCGTTTATATTTTTATATTTTAGAAAATCGCGGAATTATTTGCTGATTTTTTCGTGATGTGAATTTAACTAAATGAATACTGACTAATCCATTCCCCCCATTAATTTTTAGGAAAAGCAAACTATTTCGCGAACCACGCTTTTTTTCGCGATTTGGTGGCGATCCCATTTACGGTTTTATCCTGGTTGATTCCTACGACATGTCTTCTGTTAATTGAACACTGACAAATCGATAAGTGCAATCATTTTTGGTAAAAGTCATCTTTTGGGCGAACCGCGATTTTTTTCGCATTGAAAATACGCCTCTATTACTTCTACAACGTTGGCAATATATGTGTCAAATTTCTTAGCGATCATGATGTCCGTTTTAGCGTGATTGAAATGTCTATCCACACTGTCGTTTAGGAATGTACTTATATTGTATAATAGATAGTTCCGCAGAAAATCGCAGATTTTTTCGCGACATGGCTTTTATTAATTGAATGCTCACAAATCGATTCCCGCAATCATTTTTGGTAAAAGTAATTTTTTTCGCGAACCGGCGTTTTTTTCGAGGTTTTCGCGGTTTATTTTTGCGTTGTTAAAATGCCTATGTTACTTCTTGGATGTTGGCAAACACGTGTGCAAAATTTCGTGGCGATCCCATTTTAAGTTTTGGCGTAATCGAAAGGTAAACCCACATGGTCGTTTAGGAATATATAAAAATAGATAGTTCCACGGAAAATCGCGGAAAATTTCGTGGATTTTTTCGCGACATGTTTTTTATTAACTGACTACTGACAAACCGATTACAGCAATCATTTTTGGTAAAAGTAAATTTTTTCGCGAAACGACAATTTTTTCGCGGTTTTCGCGGTTTATTTTCGCGGTACAAATACCCCTATATTACTTGTACAATGTTGACAAACACGTGTGCAAAATGTTGTGGCGATCCCATTGTCGGTTTTGGAGTAATACCCACACGGTCGTTTAGGAATATATAAAATAGATAGCCCCGCGGAAAATCGCGGAAAATTTCGTGGATTTTTTCGCGTCATGTTTTTTTTATTAACTGACTACTGACAAACCGATTACAGTAATCATTTTTGGTAAAAGACCATTTTTTCGCGGTTTTCGCGGTTTATATTCGCGTTGAAAATATACCTATTTTAATTTTAGAAAGTTGGCAAATACGTGTGTAAAATTTCATGGCGATCCCATTTTCAGTTTTGGCGTGATTGCGTAACATACATACATACATACATACATGGTCGTTTAGAAATTTATATATTAGATAATAGGCAAAGGTGCATCCTCACCACTAAACCAAAAAAAAACACATCGCAGGGAGAGCGAGGTGTGAATTTATGTACGACTGTTGTTTGACTACATTTTAACAAAGCTTTTTTCAGATATGGAATCACAGTACCCCAAAATACACAGTTTTTAAATTACATATTTTCATTATAAAAAGATGGCCCAGAGTTTTTAATTTTGAAATTTTCATCAAGTTTTTTTATCTTTTTTAATTGCACAACAATGTGAAAAAAAATTCAAAAATATTTAAGGTTTTTGAGATATAAAAAAAAATTGACCTTGAACTTTTCGATTTTGACCTTGAAATGTTATGCAGACAGAAAATATGGTACGGTTTGACACCCCCCCCCCACACCTAGCGGGACATGAGATAACTGCAGTTTTGTTTAGAATACCTTGAAGAATAATTGTTGTTAAAATGAAGAAAATGGTAGTGCCCCCACACAAAAAAAACTATAAAATATATATAAACTGTAAATGGGATCGCTCCGAATATGTTCACACGTATTTTTCAACATTCCTGAAGTATTTTGTAAACGCGAAAATAAATAGAGTAAAAAAATACATCACTAGGAAAGCTGTCAATGAAGTTCGTCTAATACATAAAAATTAATATGATCCTTTTAAAAACACGTCGCCAAAAAATTCGACCATAATTCTTTGGTTTTCCACAATTTCGGATTTATATTTATATTTATGATATTAAAGTATATAAGTGATTACTAAAAACGCTTTTAGAAAACAACATGTTGTGTCCGAGCAGCGCACGGGTTCCTCCGCTAGTATTATATATATTTTAGGGATGCAATTGTGGCCTGAACAAATCCATTCGTTTCATTGATAAATAGAGTGCTGATTTCGATAAATCATTAAGCAGCTTTTAGAATTGCAAATATGTTAAATGAAAAATAGGGTGGTTGAATAAAATACATAATTTATGCATCATGTTATGATTGCGCATCTGATTAATATTGCATTAAATATTATAGGTCAAAATTGTTGATAATAATGGATTTACATAAATTATTAGGTTGTGCTTAAATATCACATTTATTATACAATAATTGCGTTGAAATTATTCAGTTTTGTATGAAGTGAAATGGAAGTGTTAAAGCCACTCACTAATTTTGATGAATAGTGCATTGATTTTTTTTTTACAAAGCAATAAACAATCGTTTTTTTGAATATTGATGCCATTTAAATAATAAATGTAATGGATTTGTATGTAAACTCGAAATAATTATTGGCCACTCTTTGTTTTTACAACCAATGAATCTCTATCTCTATCTCTATCTCTATCTCTATCTCTATCTCTATCTCTATCTCTATCTCTATCTCTATCTCTATCTCTATCTCTATCTCTATCTCTATCTCTATCTCTATCTCTATCTCTATCTCTATCTCTATCTCTATCTCTATCTCTATCTCTATCTCTATCTCTATCTCTATCTCTATCTCTATCTCTATCTCTATCTCTATCTCTATCTCTATCTCTATCTCTATCTCTATCTCTATCTCTATCTCTATCTCTATCTCTATCTCTATCTCTATCTCTATCTCTATCTCTATCTCTATCTCTATCTCTATCTCTATCTCTATCTCTATCTATATAAAAGAGCTGTGTGCGTCCGATGCGAGTAAACTCAAAAACTGCTGCACCAAAATTCACCAATATTTATATGTGTGTTCTTTAGTCATGTTCCTGTGCAGCTTAGCCATTATTTGATGGATGGTTCAAAAGTTAGTTCTTTTGCTACAATGAACCGTTATGGCTGAACCACTGAACCCTTTCTATTCACACTATATGTCAACTGGGTTGATTTTGGTAATTCTTTGTTATGGACGAAAGAATTATTTATATAAGAAAAATTAGCCTATTACGATAGTTCATTATATTGAAATGTCATTTCAAAATTCACAGTAGATTTAAAAACAAGAGTTACTGAGATTTTATTGCCTTTTTCAATAGTCAGTACTTTTAGGACTCATCAAATAAGAGAAACGAGTATAATTTATGTGTCATTAATATTTAAGTGAAAGGATCATTTATATTTTTGATGATGAATTTGTAGTATGGTCTACGGACCATAACGGATGGGCCACTTAAACTATATATCTTATATTCATACACTATGTTCGTGTGGTTTATGGAAAATATTGTTCCTTACTCACAGTGAAGGGAAACGGACACGGGGAGGAAGAATTGTATTGCAAGTGAAAAGAACGATGTCATAAATGTAGGTGTTAACCGGGTTATTGGTCGTTCTAAATTAGTTACGGAAAGAAGTATTTGTATAGGGGAAAAAATAGCACTACAATGTGTGTGTTTTTCGATTTAGACACATCGGGATGATTTGACAAGATTTCATTTCACGGGAAATTGTGTGCCGGGTTTGTCGATGATGGGATATTCGCCAATCACCAGACATAAATTATGGCCCCAAGAGATTTTACCAAGAAATGGGATGTTGGGATTTTGACTTCGTCAAAATTTCAGGTTTAATAATTCAGGTTAACATGACTTTTTTGGGAGTGTGACTAATGGATTATGGAATGGCAGAATTTAAATTTGAGTCGGTATCGGGTTTTTGGGTTGCCGGGATTTCAGTTTACTTTTTGAGTATTGTGATTGTGACTGACGATATATTTGATAAAAGCAATTTCGGCCCTAGGTTGCCGGGATTTTGCTCCTTGTCATGTTGTTTATAAATAGTGTGTTTCAACAAAGCGATTTTTTTGCGGGAAGGACGTCTGCCAGTTGTTTAATAATGAATTTTTTTTCGCTTTTTACATAAAAAAAAGGTTTTTCTTGTACGTAGCAACACGCGCCGGGTACCGCTAGTTATGTATAAATAAAAGCATCTGAATACGTAGGTACACATTTCGTAAAAGCGTTCTTTAAATCAAATTATTTATTCATCTGTCGTTTAGTATTCCTAATCGTTTTTCCAGTAATGCTTGCTGTTTCACAGCATTAAAGTGACTATTTTAGGTCCGCCAGTTAAACAAATTTCAATCAGTAACATTTTGTCAACACATTAAATTAAGTGCCGACACGAACGCTAGTTTTCGCACAATTTTACTATCCTCTAGTCGATCTAGACACAATGCCGAAATATCAGTGTCAAGTAGGGCCACACGAGATATTTTCAAAATTAGACGTACAGTATTTTGTAAAATAAAACAATTTTTTTTTCCGTTAGCTTTTGTTGCAGTCGGACGTGTTTTCCAACCACTTATTTTCACTACAGGTTTTAGGTATTTTTAATAATTTTTTTTTGTTTAATATATTTAAATTAAATTGTGTGGTGTTTGTGGTGAGGTGCTGTCGTGCCCCATTGTGGGTGTGAGTTTTTTTGCTCGCACAAGTTCCATGCCAAATGTGTTGGCATTTCGGGTAGTGTTGCTAATACAGCACTAAAACGTGCAAACTTGAGGTTTTGCTGTACTGATTGCTTCAAAATGCCCCTTATTGGACTGAAGGATTTTGCCTCATCCTTGGTGGGAGCCTCTGATGCAGTCAATAAAATTTGCAAAGAAGTCGCAGAATTTAAGGCTGATTTTATTAATAAAACAATGAATGTGGAAAACACAGTTAAACAAAATGCTTCGTCTAAAAAAACAAAACAAAGTGTACAGCTTGTTAATAAGCCGTCAGAACAATGCACTAAAAACAAAACAACAAAGTCTGTTATGACAACGGTACCTTCTGTTGCTAGTGTAGCAGACATTCCAATTGTGTCGCAATCATCTGTGCCTGCTGGTATTACTGCTCCAGTGGTGCCAACAAAAAATATTGGTTGGACAAAAATTGTTCATCGCAAACAATCGCGGAAAATGTTTGTGGGTTCAAATAAAGCCAATAATAATATTGTTGCAGTGGAGGCGTTAAAATGGTTCTATGTGGGTCGTGCGGCCCCGTCAACCACTGCTAATGAACTTGCTGAATGTATTGCAGGCATTCTAAATGTTGAACGGGATAAAATTCAATGTTCTGTTCATTTAAAGAATGATGTTGATTTCACGAAATTTAGATCAATTTCATTCAAGGTTGGGATTCCGCTGCAGTCGTGTCGCTTGGGGCATGAATTCTGGCCTGATGGTTTGTCGATACGGGATTTTGTTTTCCGCAACAATTTGCCAAAAAACGTTTTAAATGTACCATTAGTGCCATTAGTCGTACATGCTGATTCGTTTTTAAATGTTTCTGCTGATGACGACTCGTTTCATTCTGCTTCATCGTCTGAAGTTTTTGTCATCTTTGTCGTTTTGTTCTTTTGACGTCATAGTCATTGCTGAGAGCTGGCTCATCTCAGCCATTTCTGATGCTGAGTTCATCTCTAAAGATTATCAAGTCTTTAGAAGGAAACGGCATACTGCAACTTCTGCTACTCAGCGAAGTGATGGAGTCTTTGTTGCTGTCAAGAGGGGTTTTGTTGTGTTACATTTGGACGACTTCACGCAGGAGCTTGATTTTGAGTGTCTACATGTGTCTTTGAAATTGAAGACTCAAATTGTACATATTTTTGTTGTTTACTTGCAATAAAATATAAAATTTTGAAAAATGTATGTGTAATATTAGTAATAAGATTAGTAATGTGGGATCAGATGACATCGTTCTTGTTTGCGGCGATTTCAATTGCCACATTGTATGGATGCGATGAACTTGTGCCAAAGCGCATCTCCTCTCTTCATAATTTTCTGCTGGAAATTGTTGTTGATGTGGAGGTGCGCCATCATTATTCATTACCTAAGGGTGATGGTTTACGGATGTTGTTTCTAAGTTATATAAAACTTTAGAGGCTGGCTTTAAGCTATGTGTTCCTTTAAAAAGGAACACAAAGAAACGATTTCAATCGTGGTTCAGTTCCAGACTGATAAGGCTGGTGTGTGAAAAGAATAATGCTCATCGTGATTGGATTTTCTCAAAGATGGATTCTGACTACCTCAGATTCTCGTGATTGAGGAAGCAATTCTCTTGCTTTCATAGGTTTCTGCTTGCGCAGTACCATGTGAACCTTAAGTCCAACTTAGCGTCTAACCCTAAACGATTCTGGCGTTAGCCGTTATCTGAATAACAATCGAAAAACTTCGGGTTTCCCTTCGTCCATGGTGTACAACGGTTCCGCGGATAGTTCTGAAGAGGATATTTGCGGATTCTTTGCTGATGCATTTGAATCTGTTTATAATCCGACCACTTTAGACTTTCACCACCGTTTCGATTCTGTTTACTATTCCCCTACAGAGTTATCGACTGTTCAGTTGTCTGAAACAGAAGTATTTGAGGCACTTGGAAAGCTGGTAGCTCAAAAGGGCCCAGGTCCTGACAGAATTCCACAGCGATTATTGAAAATGTGTGCTCCTTCTCTAGCACCTATTTTGACGTCAGTGTTCAATTGCCTTCTATCTCAAGGGTTATTTCCTGATGAGTGGAAACGGGTCTCTGTTACACCTATTTTCAAATCAGGTGTAAGGCGTGATGTCAAAAATTATAGGCCTATTGTAATTATTTCGGCAATACCTAAAATTTTTGAGTCTCTTGTCGGTGCTAAATTGTTTGATTCCGTAAAGGGTACAATTGCAGACTGTCAATACGGATTTGTTTTGGGTCGTTCTACCACGGCTAATTTAGTCGCGTTTACTAATAATGTAATTTCAACTGTCTACAATCGTTACGAAGCTGATGTTGTTTACACTGATTTCAGCAAGGATTTCGACAAAGTTAATCATGTGCTCCTTCTGAGGAAACTTGAAAGTTTGAGCATTAACAAAATCATCCTTAAATGGATAAGTTCATATTTGGTAAGACGTAAGCAATTTGTATTCATCGATGGAGCATCTTCAAGAGACTTCACTGCTACTTCTGATGTTCCTCAGGGTAGCCATCTGGGTCCTTTGCTTTTTTCATTATTTGTGAATGATGCAGTACATGTCCTTAGTTTTTGTCGTCAGTATATTTATGCGGATGATATAAGGCTTTTGGCATGTATCAAGTCCTTAGATGATTGTGTTGCTTTTCAAAGTGATTTGAATAAATTAGTTCAGTGGAGTCATGATAATGCTTTACATCTTAATTTTAACAAGTGTAAAGTTATGACTTGCTGCAAAATTAAGAATCCAGTTCAGTATGACTACATACTTGGAGACTTTATTTTAGAGCGCATGAATACAATTCTTGATCTTGGTGTCCTTTTTCCTCTGATCTATTTTTCTCTACTCACATAGACTCAGTTGTGGCTAAAGGCCGATCAATGATGGGTTTTGTCATAAGATAATCAAAGGACTTTCAGGATCCTTTGACTTTTAAGTCACTATATGTTATTGTGCACTTATCAGGTCACAGCTGGAGTATGCCTCTGTGGTATGGGGGCCCAGTACTCTTCGTGACATAAAGAGAATAGAAATGATCCAGAGGAAATTCCCAAGGTTTGCTTTTGAAAGACGGTCCCCTTTTAGACAGAAGACATGCTGCCTGTATAACCTTTTCGTCTGATGTCTTATGTGGTCGTATTAATTGTGATGAGCTTTCTGAGTTAATTGTTTTTAATACACCTTCTGAGTCGCTTATTCGTCGAGAGCTTGTACATGTACCATTCTACCGCATGAATTATGGTTTGAATGAGCCAATCTCTAAAGTAACACGTTGGTTAAATTCATTCTCAAAGGCATTTGAACCAATATATCTAAAAGATCGTTTAAGTATAGTGTTTTTATGATTTGCTCTCATAGGCGTTATAACACTCGATTTCCAGTAATAAGTTTTGAATTGTAGATTAAAAATTATGAATTGTTTGTTTTTCTTTTGTTTTAATTTCACTACCTACATTGTAAATTTGGTTTCATTACGGTAAATTACGTTTTGTAATGTTTTGTAATGGAAATAATTAATAAATAAATTAAATTTTAAAATTTGATGTATAAATGCATTGAATTATTTTGTTCAGTTTCTCATTTAACGTTCATTTGTCAGCATACTTGTTGTACCAAAAAATCAAAAATGCTATAAGCGATTTATAATCCATTCCAGTTGGTCTAGTTGCAAATTTTTGTATAATCTAGAAAGTAAATATCCACACGGGACTATTCTATAGTCTCAAAAACTAGTGAATAGTTTAACTATTCGAACCGGTCACACACGGATAGTCACGCTGTAGCTGACCTATTCGCTAGTTTTCTATCCCGTGTAGAGGCACCTTAACATTACTCACTGTAACTAAAGCGGCTGCAATATTTTATCGTGGTGCGATCCCAATTTATCGTGCGTAGACATTTTTGGACGTGAGAATAAATCTATATTTTTTCGATTCGATGTAGTAAATGTAGACAATGGAATGTAAGAAGAGTTATATTCGATGCATTTCACAAATCCCAATAAAGATTTTTTCTTAACCCATTAAAGACTGCCCATAGATCGGCTTGTACGATTTTAGTAAAATTTTTAAATTTGTGTCTGGGAGATCATATAAGTTGATAGCAACCTGAGATATAACATGGGTATTTAAAAACCCAACAGGCTTAAATGTGATAATTCTACTTTATTTAAAAAAAAAAAGAACTTGCTGTGTTGGCGCGGTATGTAACATATAATGATTCCAGTACTTGTTAAGCAAGAAAACATATGTTAGGTCCGATAATTCGATCAATAAACGAAATTAAAACATTTTTGGGTGGAATCGTTGGGATGCGCACTCATAAAACACTGCATTTTGAGGGACAGATCTAGACGGTTTAAACAATTCTTTCACGTGTGCAACAACTCAGAATTGGATTCCAAAAACAAATTTGCAAATGTCGCAGCATTGAACGATTTATGTTACTGAACAACAAATTTCTTGAATTCTGCGTATTCTCTCATGACCTTTCATAGACGAACAAATGATTGCCGGCATTCGTGCAGAATTTTTATCAAAGGAAAACATTTTCGATTCGACTGTAAGTATCTGTATGAATCGTTTGACAAATCATAGATTCTTCGCTTTGGAACTGTTCGTTATAATCGGACCAATCATGGTCCATTGATGAATATAAAGGTAAAACGAAAATAACTTCGCGATACACTCGACTTTTATTTTCATATAAACAATTCGATCCTCGCGGAGCGTTTGATCGATAATGCGGTAAGTTATGCACAGACCTTACTATTCTTGAGCCATACACCAATGGCTCGCGCGAAACGGGTTATCAGAAAGTACATAAAATGGTTACTAATGAACACTGAACACTGAACAGCCTTATTTGATCAACCAATACAATCATCGCATGGGAGGTTTGGACCTTTTTGATAATGCAATCAATAATTGCCGAATTCGGATTTGGAAGCAGTGGTATTAGTCACTAATAACAAGTGCTTTCAAAGCGGCTATGCTAAATGCGTAAAAATTGTCTTTGTTGCAATTATGATAAAAAGCAACGATATCCCAATTCGAATTCCATGTTAAGATTTACGAATCAATAATGATAAAATCGGATATCATAATCCGGATAGAACGGTAACTTCTCGTGGTTAACTGAGAATGCGTAAAGATCGTATCGATAATTCCATTTTAAAACTGAATACTCGTCATCGTTGTCCGCAATGCGGTGGAAAGACTGAATGTGAATATCTCAAGTGCCAGACCAACTTCGATTCCGCACCTTCTTCGATTACCTAAACGGTGTTGCCCTAGATCAGACGAAGATTGCTAAAGCTAAATAAACACTATTCTCGAATTGAACTTAAAAAAATCCGATTTCAATTAATTTTTATTTACTCCAAACGAACTTTTTGCATATAGAAAAAAACAAGTTCAGTACACACCATGGGATGTCGGGTATTTAAATACCCATAAGGTGTGGAGGTCAGATGTGTTGACGCATCACTGTAAATTTTTCTCCTTTGCAAATCTCAATCTAATAAGAATTTTTTATTTTTACCTTTTCCTTATATTTAAAAGCACTTCTTATCAACATTTTCCATACAGAAAAAAAAAACAAGTTTTCACCTGAAAGAAAATACAGGAAAACCACATAGAACTAAACTGTTATATTTTTATTCTTATAATTTCATTCTTCTTCTTTACTATGAAAAAAATTTTGCAACGATATCTCTCACATATCCCGTGTTGAAATTTTTTAAGTTTCAACACTTTCTTGGCTATTTAAATACCCATTAGGCTGAAATGGGTTAATAATTGCATGTGAAATTAAAAACATTTGATAACAATTTATAGTGGTCCACGGGATACTATTTAATGGCTATTTAATGTAATACTATCGGTTTATTAAACGGTTAACAGCACTTGGAATGTGAAAGAATCTGTCATTTTAGTCACTCGTAACTTATATTTGTCTAATCATAATGGAGCTTTAACAGATTTGTTTCTGAACGCAATGAAAAATTGTAATCATTTTGCTTACAAATATTATATGACACTACTGGATAAAGCACTAAATAAAGATGTTTGTAAAAGAAATCGATTTCCAATCGTTGAGTGGTGTAAGTTAGTTGAAGTTGTATTGTTTCTGTGCTCTTGTTTATAATTTTTTTAAATTTTTTAGCTGTGTAGATACGAAAACCAGAATTTACTTCCGTTCTTGTTTATCAATTTTGTTTGTGTGCTTTTATAGTTTCCTTTAAAAAATTGTACTAGCTAGTAAGTGTCCTTATTATTATGAAACACAGGCCTGAATGAAAAATTAATAATTCAAGAGCCATTCAAAAACCCTCTTTGTAAGTAGTCACTATCCGATTGTCACTGGCAACGGATCTTTTTTTACAAACAAATTTCAGTCCATAAATATTAAATAAAAATAATGATCTTCAAATATCATGTAGCAGTAATAGGAATAATGTCCATCGCTCCAATTGTGGTAGCAAAATATTTTCCTGGCACATGTCCCAAGTTAATCCAGAGAAATTTGAAGTGTAAAGATGTTTTTGACCAAGCAAATAATACGCAATACATTCGGTTTTCTGGAATTAATGTGGAAAGTGGATATTGGAGTTTTCTGCACAATCCACATTGCGACGATCGCTGCAATCAATTTCAAGTAACATGTGTTGAGGAATCCGAAACAAAAGTTCAATTTAGCATTGATGATTACACGGACGTTTTTGGCTTGTCACTATCCCCGTACATTCGTACCCGCAATTATCATTTAAAACTATCTCGATGCCCAAGAAAGTTAAACTTTATGTTTAGAAATTATCAATTAGTCGATTTTTCGCCCGGAAGTTTTGCAATATTTTTAGGATGTCGGCAAATTAATTCCACATGGAATGAACAAGCTGCTGCTATATTAGTTGAGTCTAATCGTTTTGAGAAACTCGACGAATATTTTTTGAAAAATGATATTAAATTGAGTGACCTCTTTACTAATACAGAGTATGGAGAATTAATTCGTAATATGACTACATCAAGACATATTGATTCGAATGGGTCTGCAATTTGTGATCGTACTGCTGATGAATATTATGTAACATGTCCTACAGGACAACTAAACCAAGTTTTAGTGCCGAATACAAATTGTAAAATTAACATGGATGGTACGATTTTGCTTCATATCTGCTTAAGTTTGATGTTGGTTTCTGTAATATTTATATTCTATTACGGTTTATGGTTATTAAGGAAAAAATAAACAATTATTGCTTCATTAGAAACTGGTTTGAGTGTTTGTTTCAAATATTTTTGGGAACGGTTTTGTTTAAAGCTATTAAAAAAACTACATCGTAGTGAGAGCGAGGTGTGAATTTAATTCAAAAAATTTCAAAAATATTTAGGGTTTCTGAGATATAAAAAACTTGACCTTGAATTTTCCGATTTTGACCTTAAAATGTTCAGCAAGATTTCATAGATTTTTTTATCATACAATAATGTGAAAGATTTTTTTTGATGTTGTGTAAGGTGGCTAAGATAGGAAAGTGGGGTTTGTCTTTGTCCACCCCCTTTTTCGCCAGAAGGAGCATCTAGCGGGATATAGGTTACATGCAGTTTTATTTAAGATACCTTGAAGATTAATCATTGTGAAAATAAAGAAAATAGTAGTATCCATTTTTGAGCCCCCATACAAAAAAATGCTTTTGGCAATAACTTGACCCTGAAGCATCTGACCTTGAAAAATCGAAGATCCTATTCTTATATTTTTGTCTAATACTTAAAAAAAAAATTCATACAAATCAGTCCAGTAGTTTAGGAGTTTTTTTTTCTACCATAGTACACCATTTTTCTATAATAAAGATATTTGCACATTTTTTCTAGACCACTTTTTTGGACTCAAAGGATGTCAAAATGAGTTTCTGCATCATCAACTTTTTTTCCGAAAAAAGTCGGAATACAAATATTTCTATACAATCGATTGGTCGAATAAAAGTATGAAATTTATCAGAAATATCATGCCCCAGAACATCTTATTTTTAATAATTTTGATAATTTATGTTTGACAGTTGTAAACGTCAAGTATTTGATATATGCAATTGTGCTCTGAATTCATAATTATATGGTACAAAAAATTTAGCAAATATTCATTTAAGTAAGTATAATTAAATTCAATTTTAAACATGGTAAATATTTTTAATGTCTCCTTCTGGGAAAAAAAACTATTTTTTTACGATCTATTAAACAAATTTTGTTTTTATTTTGCGGCTAATATATTTAAACTTGTCAAACATTATTATATGAAAAATATTTTATCAAAATTATTGGATGCGTGAATTTTATTGAATTATTATATAATGAAAATTATTTCCTGCGTTAGCTATTCAGTGAATATTGTTGTAACTGATTGTTTTTTAAAATTACATAATATAATATATTAATTCAAATAAATACCAACAATACACACGATTTATATCCGTATGTGTATGGAAATTCGTAAGTGCTTATCACTCTATTAGTTACACAATTTACAATTATATTTTACGCTAATTTACAACCCCTTTTAAATAGACTCATAAATTTGTACTTATGATTGTAATTGTATTAAAAGTATTTATATTCAAAAGGGCTAATAATCAGTAATCATTATAAGTGGTGAGGTCATCGGTAAAAGAATGTTTAAAAAAATTCAGATAGTCATTTTTCAAATAACTTTAACATTATTTTTCGTCACAATTAAATTGATGAGTATTACCAAGGAACATGCAAGAAGGGTGTTATTTCTTGGTGATGGGTTGATATTTTTGGTAATGCTTATAAATTGACTTTTATTCGTTATGCTGGAATGAATGTGGGCAACGGATTTTGGAATTTCCTTAGGAACACATACTGTTTTCTCTGTGATTGCGATCATTAAACTTAAAGCACTTCGTGAACATTCCGGCCTCCTTGAAAGCATCCGTCTTTCAACATTCTAAGAATAGGGGACACAATTTACTACTGGACTTTTCAGAACTGATCTTTTGGTGATGATTGTAGCCACTCTCACGAGTGCGTCTGAACGATGCGTAGCTGTTACTCGTCCAATGAGCTATTGCCTTGGAGGTAAATTGTCCTCCTTGACTATAACGATGTCGTTAATTTTTAAATTTTTGCATTTTTGGGACTATTTAGGTTGCG
Source organism: Sylvicola cinctus (assembly GCA_963854165.1). Taxonomy (NCBI): domain Eukaryota; kingdom Metazoa; phylum Arthropoda; class Insecta; order Diptera; family Anisopodidae; genus Sylvicola; species Sylvicola cinctus. The sequence continues at coordinate 20,908,923 of OY974084.1, forward strand.
AAATATGTATATTCCAATGATCATTTTTAATTTATATACGACCCCAAGGGCATATAGAAATATTTGTAATCCGACTTTTTTCGAAAAAAAAGTTGATGATGCAGAAACTCGTTTTGACACCCCCTGAGTCCAAAAAAGTGGTCTAGAAAAAATGTGCAAAAGTACGTCCGTACGCCGTACTATAGAAAAATGGTGGGGAAAAAAAAACTCCTAAACTACTGGACCGATTTGTATGAAATTTTTTTGTAAAGTATTAGTTATTGTATAGTACAAGTTATTGACAAAAGAATTTTTTTTCGTATAGTGGCTCAAAAATGGGTAATACGATTTTTTTCATTTCCCAACAATTAATCTTCAAGTTATCTTAAATAAAACTGCATATATCCTATATCCCGCTAGACGCTCCTTCTGGCAAAAAGGGGGGGTGGACAAGGACAAACCCCACTTTTCTATCTCAGCCACCTTGCATAATATCAAAAAAATTCTTGCAGATTATTGTAGGATAAAATCAGATAAGAAAATTTTCGAAACATTTTGAGGTCAAAATCGAAAAATTCAAGGTCAAACTTTTTATATCTCAGAAACCTTTAATATTTAAAAAAAAAAAATTCACATTATTGTAGGCTTAAATGAGACAAAAAAAACTTGCTGAACATTTCAAGGTCAAAATCGGAAATTTAAAGGTTCGACGTACGGCGTACGGCGCACGTACCTCAGAAACCCTAAATATTTTTGAAATTTATTGTAGGAATAAATAAAATAAGAAAACTTGCTGAATATTTCAAGGTCAAATGAGTTTCATGGTCATATTTTTATAATGAAAATATGTAATTCAAATACTGTTTGTTTTAGGGTACTATGATGTTCTACATTATTGATAATCTCAATAAAAGTACCAATTTTGAACAAAAATCAAGGTCAAAATTAAAAAATTTAAAGGTCAAATTTTTCATATCTCTGAAAAGCTGTATTAAAATGTAGTTAAGCAACAGTCGTATATAAATTCACACCTCGCTCTCCCTGCGATGTAGTTTTATTCAAGACGTTGGAGATAACGCCAACGATTTAAAAGTTTGATGTTGGTTGTCAGTGCGTTCTCATCGACAACTGATGTCATTGGCCGCCCAATGAGAAAAAGTGCAGGCGTCAACGGATAGGTGTCTTCGTCAGCACAATGGCGTTTGCACAATGGCCTTGAGTTGAGACACCCTTCAATTTGGCACAGTACGGTTGCCAGCTCCTCAAATCAGAAATGTGGCAGTGGCGTCGCCAATAGTGCGACGAAAATGATATTTGGTGGATTTGACACCTGCCTCCCAACTGTCTCCAAAATGCGGTCCAGCTGGTGGTGCGAAATGCGACTGAATTTGTTGCTCGGACAATGCCTTATGAATGGAATCTTGCGTGGAAGACAGAAGTCCTTTTGAGAAAGTTAAGCAACGAATTCATGTGTTGGTTGCTGCCTACGAAGTTTGTTCCGTTGTCTGAGTATATGTGATTTGGTTTACCTCGTCTTGCGACTGAGTGTTGAGATAAACGCTGCTGATGACTTCTCTGACACTAATTCTAGACAAATCTCACTTGTGACCAAACAAACATAAACTGCGATCCATGGGTACCAAACTATGACGTGACTCCAATAATTGAATCCGATGATATATTGAAGATGTCGCGGTCCTGCATGTAGAATGCAGATGCCGTATATGTAGTTCCGTATGATTAGTTCTATCACAGTAGTGTTTACTCGGTAATGATTTACCAGTCGATAATATCGAAATCTCTGTTGAAAACGATGTTAATTGATGTTCTTTGATTAAGGCATCATAAGCGGCTTTAAGTTCAAAAGATGTCAAGAATCCCGTCCACTTTTCTATACTAAGCCTATTTGCCTTGAAAGTCGTACATGCACAAAGAGAAGAATCAATGCTGTCATTCGTAGTAATTGTGTGAATTCTGAATATTTATTCATGAAGTCAACCGCTGATGTTAAGATTATGTTTGATACAGTTTCTTTACGTTCCTCCAAAGTAGTATTTGCTATAACGTTTGGGCCATAAGTACTTGATATTGTTCTCAGCACATAAAGACCATGCCACCACAAATGGTTGCCAATTAAATTTGTATCCGTTATATCTCTCGTCGCTAAATCAGCTGGACTTTGTTGAGACGTGATATGTGATGCCATTTTTGGTCTGGTAGAACAGATATAATATAGAATCTGTTGGCCACAAAGGTTTTCCAACATCGTGGATGATCGGTTATCCAAGCCAAAACTGTTATGGAGTCTGACCGACCAACCAGTTCAACGTGTCTAAATTGTAGACTTTGTTCCACTTTTGCCAACAACTTCACCAAGTGAGCTGCACACAGTTCCAGCCGTGGAAGTGTGATTTGCTTCACTGGTGCAACTTTCGTTTCGTGGTTGTTTAACCTTTAGATAGATGCTACTTCGGAGGCATATGCATATCCGTGCAATTCGATGTTCGCTTTATCATTAAATTACATCCATCGTAATAATGCAAATTTTAAATGGAATCCAAACCTTGACGGTACCTGATCCATTCCGATTTCAGATCATATGGTACTGGTTCATCCCATGAGTCACCTTTTATCCACAGCCTTTGCTTAAACACTTTCATGGCAATCACAGCCGGTGATAACCATCCAATAGGATCGTAAATTTTGGCAATGTTAGACAATATAAAGGTCACTTTTAGTAATGTTAAGTGTTATTTCATCAAGTGTAACACTGTATTTGAAACAGTCAAGTGACACTTCTCTGTCGGTTGGTGAAATACTATCAATAAATTGCTTACTGTTGGAAGCCCACTTCCTTAAATGGAATCCGTGTTTATGCAGTATTTTACAGACTGATTGTTGGATTCGTATTGCTGATTGTGGTTCAGCGGCACAGGATATGAAATCGTCCACGTAAAAGTTATGAAGTATTTCCGCAGCGGCTTCTGGATAGGATGCATGTCAAATGGATATCAAATGCAACTTGGTGCAAAGTCCTAATCGCCAAGAATGGAGCGGCTGCGGTTCCGTTGTGACTCTTTTTAAAATATATTCAACAGGCTGTTCATCAGTTGACGTCCGCCAAAGGATTCGCTGAGACGATCGATCCTCTGGATGTATTAGAATCTGGCGATACATTTTCTCGATGTCACCAGAGAACGCAAATTTGTATTTTCTGAATTTAAGGAGAATTGCAAATAAGTTGTTCTGAATTGTAGGTCCCACGAGCAGTTGATCATTGAGTGACAATCCATTCGAGGATTTTGACGACGCATCAAATACTACTCTCAACTTTGTGGTTGTGCTGCTAGGTTTAAATACTGCATGATGTGGCAAGTAACATGTGGTCTTGAGCAATAAATTCTTGCATGAAATTGTTATAATCAGGCCTTAATTGATGATATGTGTGGAATCGTTTCTCCATTGAAGTGAGTCTTGATTTGGCAGCTTGTCTGGATTCACCGAAAGATAATGTGTTGTTCTGGAACGGAAGTCGAACCATTGCTGAGTTGTTGAACTGTTCGCTTGTAGTGTTCTTCGGCTTGTTCCTCCTCAGGCGTGAGATGCTTGTCAACACTGTGAACACTCTCCTTTCTTCCCAAATTCGTTGTAATTGTTGGTCTAAATGATACACACATGCGCTGCGAACATGTTTGATTCATTATGTGCGTTCACATTGCCAACTACGACATAACCAAAAATTTAATTAAGAGCACTTGGAGACCCAGAAGGATGACTTACTTGCCCATGAAACAATCATTTTGCGAATGTATGAGCTCCCAATATGAGGTCTATAGGTCCTGGTTTATTGTATGACGGATCGGCCAGATTTATGTTGTCGAAATAGTACTTGCAATGATCACTGCCGACCGTCACTACTGGTAACTCTTGTATGAGTTTTGACAAACACAACGCGGTTGTGTTGATGATGAGAGATGATGATGTGGCGCTAATTTGCAAATGTATCATGATTCGTGATTTGTGTCTTTGACCTGAACCGACTCCAAATAGTAGAGTTTTGTCATAGTGATGTTTAAGTTGTAAACTCTGTGCGCATGCCTCTGAAAGTTGTTTGCTCCATAGTCTACATTTGTTGTTTGCGCACCAGAGTCTAATAATGCTCAACACGGCTTTAATTTGAATTCATGGTCGCGTACTAATACGATTGCTGTGGGCAGCAATGTAACTGTTTTCTTGTGGTGTCCGGTTCTACTCGCAGGATTCGAGAAATGCGCGAAATGTTTTCCGATTTTCACTGATCGGTCACTATTTACATGTACTAGCGTATTGTGCTGGCTGCAGTTTGAATATGCGCACTCGGACACATTGTGCTTTGCCCTCAAACAATTAATGCAAATTCCGTTTGCTCGTACTAGTACATTGAAAGTGGAGTAAAAAGTGGTTATCCTTGCAGACAATGCAAATATTAACCTGAGTGACAACATGGGTTCTTGTCACATAACACATTGCGCCGTTGCTGCGTTTGTGGAACATTTGGTGTTAGATTGGGACTTTGTTGTATATTTTCGAGTTCAAACATACGTCCTTCCAAAAATATTACAAACTCTTCTAAAGTGTTGTCTTATTTCGTTTGATTGTGCCTGTACCACAATGAGTGTGTGGTATTTCTTCTCCAACTGAAATAGTAGAATTGTGTTCCATTGTTCCACTGGTTAGTGTAACATTTTCAATGCATTAACACTCTCTGTGGTGTTATTTAGAAAACGTTTCAATTCCACTAGCGAAGAATGTTTTACGTTTTGCTGGTCAAACAGTAAATCCAAATATGCCTTTTTAATATTGTGCGATTTATTGTATCGTTTTTTGACCATCACCCAAGCGACCAAGTAATTGTCATGGAACGGCTGCATGTGTTTAATAACACTTAGTGCTTCACCAATTAATTTGGTTTGGAGGTAATGAAGATTCTCGACATTGGATATGTTTGTTCGATTATGAAATGTTGCCTCGAATAAATCTCGAAACCTCAACCACTTTCTGTAACTGCCATCAAAATCCGGAATTTGTATTTGTGGCAACCGAATCTCGATCGGCTGTTGATTTGGCGCTGGTGCTGACTCGTTGATTCTGTCATGCATTGTATTTGACGCCATCTTCTCAATCAATGCGATGATTGAGCCTTGATTGTCCAACAAGGCACGAATGGCGTTTGTGACATCAGACGATTCTGATGTCTGTGTATTGTTCGTTTTAGGCGTGGCTGAAGTGCAACATAATCGGTGCGCGATACTTTTTATACTGAAATACTTCTCTTCCATTTCCGCTCGATAAGTGTCATCAATATCTTGCTCTGGCGGAGTTTCTTCATCAATCTGCTGCTGAACCTTTTCGTATTGCTGAAAAAGCACTTCAGCCTTGTCTGCACGCACTTGCGCATCCTCTGGTGTCACGGCACTGCTTAAACAGAATATGCACATGCGTGTAAATGCAGATTTTATGGCTTTTCTCTGTTGTTTGAGACTTTTCATAGTTGGTTCGATGGAGGTTATGTCAAAAACTACGCTGTCGCAGCGTTGTATAGGATTGATCCGCAATCCGGTTCGAAGGACCAATAATTAATGATATGCGATAATTAAACTTAAAGCACTAATGCTTGGTGTTTTTATTATTACTGTTTATCAATTGAAACTATCGTTGTTTTAATCACTCCGTAATAATTTATTGTATACAAGTCTGCTCTTTTTCTTATTGTGTCATGAAAATTATGTCCATTTTTATAATAAATAGTATGTGTGTTCTGATTATTGTATATGGTGTGTTTTACATGTTGTGTGTGGTGACTGTGTTGTATGTGTTCAAATTTGAATTTTAACTGCTTCGTGAACATTTTGGTCGTCAAGTAAACTCAACGTGGAATGAACAGGCTGTACTTGTTTTGTTTAGCCTTAATAATTACAATATTTTATGGAAAGATCGTCGTGGGCAGGGAGGTGTTTTTCGTTTAGATGAAATACTTCCTAATATACTGCAGTAAAATGTTCCTGGTAACACGACGGAGTAATAACTAATTCAAGTGGAAATGCGAATACGGCCCAATATTATTGTAAACATTTCAATTCATTACCATTTATTGAGGGATTGCATATTTATTATGTGTATTATGTGTTATGGTTATATCGAAAGAAAAAATTTACAAACGTTTCTTTAAGAAGTTGGACTTTATTTAAATAAACAAATTGTTTTTAATTGAATAGTGATGTTCGAATTAATATGTTCTTCACTTAATAAATAATGGTGTACCTGTTTATGAACTTTTATCGAGTTTTCAAGTGGAAACTCTACTAGTGGAAGTCCACAACACTATCATTTTATGAAAATATAAAGTTGCGACTTTAAAATATGACCGTAATACAAAGTATAAAAAAAAAGTTTGTCGCTTTCATTGCAAAGGCTTTAACCTAAGGCAAATAACACAAATATGTATAACAAATAATGGCGTCACAATCATGAATTTTTTTTTCAAAACAAATTTCAGGTCGCCGACTCTTTTAGATTAGCCGTCTATAAACAATGTACATACATGCAATTGCATTGTTCATTGTACAGCATTATTGCCTCAAAAATGGTACCCTATGGGAAAGTTCTCCGAAAACAAAATCAAAAATGCCATAAAATTCCCTATTTTTTGGTGTTTTTTTGTTAGGGGTTGATAAAAATAAACACTGACGCACACCCATTCTCTTACATAATGTTATTAAGCATTTATGCTGGTATAGTATTTCACTAAATTTTGAACATTTTCAGTAGCCTTGCACATTTTGGTTTTATTCACATTCAAATATCTAGGTATTTGTATAGAAGTTCCGCTACATTGAACATGTGCAAAAACGCATATGTTTGCATCTTTCTGATATGGTGCATAAAAAGTTGCACCTTAGTTGATATGCAAATGTAGGTGATGTGAAAAATACATGTGTATATTTCGACACATCTTTTATGCATTCCAACGGAACATTTCGAACATATTACATGTAATAAAATGGTTCACTTCACACATAAAAAGTATATGTATTCATATATCGGCTACACTCGTAAATGTGTATGAAAGTCACAACCCCCTACCCCTAGTTTCGTCACTTTCCATTTAACTTCTGGAAACAAATTGATAAATGCATAATATGGAAATATGAAAGTCAAATGTTTTCATACATTCTTTTGCTCTCCGTCTTCATAGTACGCATACATCCATTATACATATGTATTCAAATAAGAAATTTGCTTTTTAGCACATTTGTGCCATATTTCGCAGACATTCTCCATTATCGCTTCGTTTCATATTCTATACCCAATTTAATATCATCGCTGCTCACATTCACTCCATTCCATATTGATTTAGGAAACTAACTTATATGATAATTTACTGAGCTTAATTTAAGTTTCCCTTTGTAGGTTGGTGCGTGGCTTGCTGTGGAACATTCATGACATTCAGTAAGACTCCAATCTCCAGTCTCCAGTCTCCAGTCTCTAGGCTCCATGGCGCCAATTCGGAGAGTGATGAAACTTTTTTTTCTTCCAATGCTCAATCACATAGACTGCGTAGTAGTGTTGAAAGTGCGGATAACTTTTTTCTATTCTTTTTATTGACAAAAAATATTTATGGTATATATTATTCAACAGACTGTGACAAATATTCACACACTTCTATTTGCAATGCATATGAAGAACATAATTTTATATATTAGAAGTATACAATTATATTATGATAACTTGAAGTTTCCACAAGAGACAGACATCCCGCAAATAATGTACACCATCGTTGACTAACAATAATGAAATACACAAGAGACTTGCAATATATAACGTATTTTATGCTGTTAAAGCTTTGCATGTTCCTTTTATTAGCCTAGAAATAAAGATTTGATCCTTTAGGGTACATTTTTGCATGCCTTTCAGTTTCTTAATAATTACTCTTAATGTAATTTTGTGTAAACAAGAACATGAAAAGGATTTTAAGATAGGTACGCCTCTTACTTCTATTTCTCTCTTGTAGATGTTTCAATTATTTTAATCAAGACGTACGTTTATGTTCTATAGTACTTGAGAGCTTAAAGCAAAGGTTTTGAATAGAGGGCTGTAGTTACATAAGCTTTTGCAATAAGTAAGAGTAATACAAAATAAATATATATTAATTTTTAAAAATTCACATAAAAAAACAATACAAATTAATTAATTTACAGTGGAAACAAATACCACAATGTGAAGAAGTGGATATATAAATATATATACATACATTTGAAATAACAACGATAATTGAATTAATTGTGTTGCAAAGCATTCACGTTATTTAAAATAATATCCCATTTCAAGAATAACCGAATATTTGGACGGCTTAAATATCCCCCCCCCCCCCCCCCCACATACACTACAAAGCATTCATCTTAAAATTATTGCCTCTCAGTTGTCAGTATACCCTTAATTGTTCATTATAATTTAGAGGCGCAACTCTACAGAAATCATATACACTGTAAGTAATAACAAAGCAAAACATAATATTAAAGATTTGGTCTTGTACGTTTTAACACAAATTGTTTGAATTATTAATTAAATTATATCCAAAACCAAACGCCTTGTCACAGCAGATGGCGCCAAGATTGAATTTTGATTAGTACCTATGTATCATGGTTGATTTGTTTCGAAATTTCCAGTTTAGCCGCCTCGCAATCTTCAATGATTTCGCAATATGTATTGTGTTTCCTCCGCGTACAAATATTATATATACAACAACGGACACGATGTTCGGCTTTTTCGAGGAATTATATTTCTGGTATATAAACTTAACACACACGCAAAAGATGTTAGAAACACTCGTGTGTAGATATTGTATGTGAAAGCGTGTTAACCGTAAATGCCCGGAAGGGGTAATAACATTAGATGTATGAAATATGGGTGGGTAGATGTTTTTGGGGGATGTTGTTTTAATACTCAACGCATGAGATTTTGCACGCATATGTAACGCGAATGGAAAAACTTTAGTAACAGCTAAAGGGTATTTGTAATTGTATACGCTTGTCATAATAACTCAAAACGTACGCGTAAATTAAACATACGAGTAAAGGTATATTATACATTAATATCAACATTGGAAAGCGCACGCACTGGGACAACATGACATTTCATTTGATAGAAATGAAATGACTCTTTATCGTTGTATAAAATCGACTTGTAATTTTGTTCGTTTTGTTTGCAATATGATGTCAAATGACAAGAAAAATATCTTCTTAAATTAAAATTAAAAAAATAAACCAATCTCTATACTTCGTGAAACGTATTCAAATTTATATTTTGCTTATTTTTCACTTTTTTGTCGCTACAATAAAATGCTAATTCAAACACTGTTTTGAAAAAGAATTGGTTTAATTGAGTTTAAAGTTTAGTTGTCTGTTAATTTTGGTTTATTTGACTTTGCGGTTTTTGTGCGTATTTTATTGTGTGTGTTGTGCTGGGGGGGGGCGCATTATGTGTGACGTAAGGCTCCGAATCATCGCCCAAATTGTATATTCTTGAGCGTACACGTACTCCGTGTAATATGCGAAAAGTTGTCACACAGCAGCTTACACAAAGTTCGCAATGTTCCGATGATGAATGCCGTCTTTTGTTTATACACATTTGTTTGTTTGAGGCTGCGAAAAAACTTTTTAAATGAATTAGATTGTGTGCATTTCTATTCCGACAATTGAGTTAGTGCTCTCTGCGCCTCAAATTTAATGGTTTTCACCACAACGCAATGGCTGTGTCAAAAGGCCATGTTTAATTCGTAACTTTTGAGAAGTGATATGTTTCTTGTTCGCTTGCTTACATATGCGTATATATAATTAGACTTTTAAAATTGTATATAACATGTGAATTTAATAAATTCCTTAATTTTATATAAACGCAAACTTGTGTAGAACCTGTTGCACTTTGAAGTATCCATTGTGAATGAATTTTGCAGGAAATTGCTTTATCTGTTTACGTAATTGTAAAGTTTATTTTGTGGCAAATGTTATGAATTTTGGGGTACTTGATGCCTTTGTTTGTGCGCTAAAGCAAAATGTAAATGAATATTTCAATTCTCTCTATTGTAAGACATGTTATTGTTTCCGAAATAGTTTTGTCAACCGGATTCATAATCTTCCTGAATGCACGTCAGTTGCAGATACGTAATGTGTGTGTTTGAAATTCTGATGTGGTTTGCATATGATTGTTATATGCGTGTATCAGTGGGTATTGTCTGGAAATGTACGCAAAGTTAATAGTTTGTTAACATTCTTTGAACGAACAAGTTGGGCAGATGTTTCACTATATATCGCAAGTACATGGCGTACTCACTCAAAGTCACGTTGCAGCATGATCATGTCATATAACTTCAAAACAATGTGCTAATTATTTTCAACCACAATATTTATCTACATGAATTATACTACTCAGAACAATAAACTTTGTTCTAAATAAACGCCTTATGTTTTGCATCATCAGACTTCTTTTGCGTGCTTTAAAATGTATCCAACTTCAGAATATTAAATTCCGAAATAAACATTGTTACTCTTTTATAGTTCTAAACCAAATATATTTAAATGGTTTCATTAATTATTTTAATTTGTTTCAAATGTTTCGGAAAATGAAAATGTCCTGCTGAATTATTGTTGTTTGTGAAATTGTGATAATTTCAATTTGTTGTCAATAATGAAAAAAACTGACGGCGGCTTTCAAACACACACACAATTATATACAATAGTAGCAAAAAGGCATATACCACACCAGGGTCCATGACTTCATCAAATTGCTGACTCGCGAGTTTGTGTGCAGGGTGCCACGATTAAAAAAGGAACCGTACTCAATTAGTTGTAATTTTATTTGGATGATTTACTTCAATATTATGGAGGGTTCTGGGTTCCAAGTTCATTTTATAACGACGTGAAATTCAGGATGGCTTAGAGTACATTTGAGCCGCCTTCAATTGCCGCAAGCATTGAATGTCGCCTCACCCCAATACAAGAGGGTAAGTTATAAGCATTAAGTATATAAATTCGGATTAAGTATAAGAAAACAAATAAATTAAGTGATTAAACCAATAAAGCTCCAGCTTCCGTATGAATAAATAATTCGTTTATTCTTTGTTGGAAATTCTGTTCTGTAGACATCTTAAGTCATCTAATTATATTTGAATGCAAAAATGTATATTTTAAAATACAATTTTCGTTCTATCTGGAAGATAATAACCTATAATTACAGCATTAATTGCAATTAATGTTAAAAAAGTGAAAATCAAAGTATGAAGTAGTGATATTGTGGTGTTACACGAATGATCAAGCTTTATGATTTATATGCGGGCTATTCATTTAGAGCACAGCATCAGAGGCAGCAGCTGTAACATACAAAACTTGCATTATTATACAATAAAAATAGATAGATAAACATTACGAAGAATAATGAAATATTAACGATAATGTGTAAACATTTATTATAATCCCGATGATATGCTTTGCAGTTACTCTGTTGGCTGCTGTCTCAGTCGTTGTATACATACAGCAAAACTTCCATATCACAGTGGTTGTCTCAATTCCATACACGTCGTTCAAATCAAACTCAATGTCGTGCTGAGCTAATTTATTTCCCCGTCAGACATTCCCATAATGTAGACTATGGAGTCTTGAACCTATATATACAATTTTTGCTTGACTGGTCCATAATCCAGTCAATCAGGCTTACTTTATTTGACTTAGTGAAGACTATGCCGTCTCCAGTTCATATCTGTCACACAAACAGTTTCGAGCTTTTAGGCTGCAAATGTCCCTGTTAACTTCCTGCCATTTACTCGTTACTACTTTAAATAACTTTGATATGCAATAATGTGGAATGGTTCAATTAAAAGTAAGACGTGTAAAATTGTCCTCAATATTAAATAAGAACTAACATCGTTCTTAATTAATAATTAAAATTTTATTATATTTATTATAATTAAAACTAATTATATATTTAATTGAAATCTGAATGCACAACTAAAAATCTAAAATACATATTGATGTAATTGAATTTGAATTTCACCGAAATTACGTTTGAAACGATGTTTAACGACAAACGTGACCAAAATATTTGCTCATAAACGAGAACCGGTAATAAAGGTATAACCGTGTTTCCTTAAAGGCACCAACGCAGCTCCACCCCTCAGACACTCAGTTGCCAGTCAGCACCGAAGTGTAAAATCAATTTATGAGCCTGTCGGAGTAACTTTTCAGCATCGGTTGAAAACCCACTCAGTTGATTAATATAAAAATGCCTTAAGTATTGCAAAAAAACTTCCACGATAAGGTAAAAACAAGTTTGTTTTATTTTTTAACCGAAAGATAGGTCTGGTGTGCAGTAAAATGAAAATGTGAAAAACTTGGATAATTTTTTAAGGGGAGTATACTGAATTAATTTTGATGAAGGTTCAGTAATTGCATTAGAAATTCAGATTAATTGGTGTAGAAGCAGTTTCACGTAAAGACGAAGTCTCGATTGAGAGTGTTCAGTTTAATTGACACAAGTTCATTTTGGGGTGAATTTATTGACGTGAAGACATGCAGTAGGTATCTGAATATTGTGCATGGTATTGTTAATGTGTAAAAAATGTCAACTACAAGCATAATTGAGTGATTGAAAGTTGGTTCAGTATTTATTTAAGTTTTTATAATGAAATAATTTTAAATGGTTCCAGTAATTTTAAAAGAAATTTCAGAGATCCAGATTTGTTGACTTATTAAGAAATATTTTACTGTTACAGGACAAATAATTAAATGAAAATTTACTTTTCCTAATCTCGAGTTACGGTATAACTAATACCATGAATTGTCTAAAATTCAAAATACTGTAATAATGCGTTTCTGAATTTGTTTTAAATTTTAATGAACTCGTAACGTTCAACTTATTATTGAAATTTCAGGCTACAATCCCAGGATAACCCTTATTTTAATAAATCATTGATCCATAAAACTCCTTTGCACACGTAAATGCTAATACTTAATAAAAAGTTTATTCATATGCACTTCATAAAGATAAAACGATAATGAATTGATATACTATTCGTATTTAAAGACCATTGCTGTTAAATCACATGAGTGACTTAGTATCCTGATTTTTGCAAACGGCAGCTTTCATTACCTTACAATATTTATTGTTGACAGCAGAATTTTTCTTCAATGTGAAAGCTTCTTCTGTCAAAACTTTTATGGCTGTCACGTGTTTGCTTGAAAACATTTCAACCCTTATGTATGAAAATCGTGTTGTTCGCTTTTGCCCCATACACCCATATAATATGTATGCCAAAGCTCGCAACTCATTTCAACTGCAAAGTGTATGTGAATAAAAAAAACAAAAAAAAAACACTTGCATGGGTATGTGTGTACTGTGTAGAAATGCGATAAAATCATTGTGCCATTTTTATCGCATACAACCCTTTTATATTATGGAAACTGACTGCAAGTGGATGAGGGTGTAGTAAAGTAATATTCATAACACGAATTTGAAGTCGAGGGAAACGGTTCAGAATGTAAACTAGTGGGTACTTGTAGGTAAAGTAATTTTAACATTAAATAGTTCTAACTTTATGTTATAACTTATAAGTAACAAATCAAGTGTCGTACTCGAATTTTGTGAATAAAATTTTGTTCATAATATTGGTACATAATTGCAAGAATATTTAATCATAAGGCTTAAATTCATTTCACTGCACTTAATATTCACGATTTTAGGAGTAATTCTACATGAGTCAAGACTTGTTTGTTTATCAACAATAATTTAATTAAATACGATGACAATTTACATTACAACGTCACACTGAAATTGGCATTCTTGTGGTTTGTGGCATAAACAATGGAGTACGTGGATTTGATGTAATCAAATGAATGTCTTGTGATTCGAGCACATAGACGACGAAAGGGGTTAACTTTCTTCAATTGACATTAGTTGTATGCTATGACACAATGTGTTTCTTCATTTATATGAACAGAAACTATGCGACATCTATTTTCGTGGCACATATTAGTGACGCCGATGGGCTATTAGTCTAGATTCGCATGAAGCATAACAGCATACAACAATGCCGCAACATTGTGGAAGGTTTTTTTGTTACAACAGTATACAGTTAGTCTGAAAGGGTTATCACGAAAAAGTTGCCACATAAATTAACAGCCATATTTGTTCTTTTTGAACTTGAATTAAGTTACCAGGATGACTATTTTAAATTTTTGTTTGACTTTGAACATAATTTAAAGATAAAATGAAGCTTTTTTTTAGCTTCAGCGGCTAAATATTTTTTATTAACTTATTTTTATTTGAATATAATTCAAACATAAAATTATGTCAAATGCCGCTATCGCCTAAATACATTAGGCCATGAATGCATAGGTCTGTTTAAGTAAACGAGCTACTATAGTCTGCTTCTTACAGTTCTACATGCAAGTATATGAAGTTGGAGTGAATCTATTCCGAAATTGAATTCGGAATGTTGGAGCACATGTTTTTGCGTGATTGCAATCCACCGCATAGAACCTGCGTAAATCAAAATCTTCATAATTTCCCTTCCTTTATCTTTATTTTACCTAACTCCTAAAAAAGTGTGTCCCAAACAATTATGCTCTATATATATTTCAAATATATTCATTTTGTGTTGAAAGGAAAAGCTACACATAAGATCACTAAAATATCAAACAAAAATGCAAGCAAACTGCATGCTTCAGAATGCAACAAAACCCCTAAACTAAAATTGGAATTTTCTTTCATAGGATGATAAAAGCAAACTGTCACATAAGTACCTGCAAAGTATGTAAGTAATGGACGGTAAAGGGCGATGAGTGTTGTATGGGGGAGGGCGCATTGCTGTCTCTGGATGTCAGGGTTAAAGTTTTAATTGCAAAGCGCCAGCATATTTATTTTATTTTGTGTTCATAATTTTCACGCAGAAGGCAAACTTAATTTTCCCACACATACATATAAATATTCTGAAGTGGTACCAATTCAGTCGTACCATCTTTTTAAACGATTTGTGGTCAAGAAATTTTGCAAATTAATTTGAAGAATTTTCGCGATAAAATTTATTTTAGTTGTTCTAAGATTTTTTATTTGCATTAGGACTTTTTTCGGAAAAAAGTTGATGATGCAGAAACTCGTTTTGACACTCCCTGAGCCAAAAAAGTGGTCTAGAAGAAATGTGCAAATGTACGTCCGTACGCCGTAATATGGCAAAATGGTGTACTATGGTGTAAAAAAGAAAACTAAGAAACTACTGCACCGATTTGAGTGAATTTTTTTGTAAAACATTAGAGAAAAATATATATATATATTTTTGAAATATTTTTTGATCACATTATTGTAGGATTAAATAAGATAAGAAAACTTGCTGAACATTTAAAGGTTCAAATTTTAAAACTCAAGGCCATATTTTTGTAATGTAAATTTGTAATTCAAAAACTTGTAAAACACACAAACTACACGTGTCACGTACTATGATGTTTCAAATTACATATTGCTAGTCTCAATAAAAGTATCAATTTTGGGCAAAAATCAAGGTAAAAATTCTGAAATTTTAAGGTAAAAAAGTAAACTAAGAAACTACTATTTGTGTGAATTTTCAAAAAAAATCAAGGTAAAAATTCTGAAATTTCAAGGTCGCTTTTTACATATTTTAGAAAAGCTTTATTAAAATGGAGTTAAGCAAAAGTCGTATATAAATTTACA